>SMLS01049703.1:0-10909 GCA_004785975.1 Popillia japonica | reverse complement strand
AATTAATATTAAATTAAAACGAAAATAATAATAACGCAAAGGAGGAAATCGACACAAAAATATATTACGACTACTAACACGGTAAATATTATTCCCTCACATTTAAATTTTTACGTGTGTTTCAACGTCGATCTACCTGCATCTGCTGAAGCTGCTGCATTTGTTGCTGTTGTTGTAATTGTTGCATCTGTTGCTGTTGCATTTGTTGCAATTGCTGTTGCTGCTGTATTTGCTGTTGCATGGCGTTCTGCATCCCGACCATCGAATTCGGCGTTTGATTCCCTGGGATGTTCCCAATTGGTGATTGCGGAACCGAACCACCATTATTCATTATGCTCGGAGTGGACGATCCCTGAGCTGGACTTTTTGAGTAGCTCTGCAAGTCCGCTAAGAGATTCTGCCATATAGCGATCTTCTCGTAATGCCTCTTAAGTATATCGTCTTTCCTCGACAATTCCAATTTCAATTCGCTGATGTCTTCCTTCACGATCATCTCAGGCTTTAATACGGAGAGTAGGAAGCGTTTCTGGAGGAAGAACGCCTCCATTTGTCGGGCCAAATCGATGAAACGTAAAGTTGTTTGTTCAACCTCCACTCGTATCTCATCCTTATCAGTGCTCGGAACCACCTCCTCCTTAGTCAACACATTTAAACAATGCTGGAATTAAAAGAAATCGGGTTGGATCGCTATTTCTACTAACAGCAGAAATAGAGTACCTGAAAGGCTTCTTCGAATTCGTCGACTAGGTTCCCACTGCTGTTCGTCGGGGTAGCCATAGCTGAGACAGGGGGTGAGGCTTCTTTCATTGAATTTACCCGATAACATTTACGTGGGCTAATTTAGTTATCGTTACTATTAGGAAATAGCACGTCTTGTACAGGCCCTGATGGCTTGATAGAGAAATTAGCGAGAAAATCTATAAAAATTTAAAGGGAAAGAACTACAACTCACTAAAAGTGGACCGCCATGATTACATCAAAATTAATCAATACTGTTATTCGAGTGAAGTTAGTTACTAACGACACTTGAGTAGAATTTCATAATTAAAACGTATTGATTAATAATTATTGATTAACTGAATTATCTTTATATTAATTTAAATTAAATGATTATAAAGATGGAGTTTTTGTAAAAAAGAAATCTGTAATTTCACTACAGATTAATTGTGGTTTATTATAAAATTCATCACGAGGTGTCGCCACTATCAGAGCAGAAATTCAAATCAATAAAAGGAATCTGCAATATCGTTGGGAATTAGTCGAAGCCATTTTGAAATTTCAAATGAGATGTCGCCACTTATTACAATAAAAATAAATAAATTAAAGGTACATTTTTTTATTGATAAAAGAATTTCTATTTTTTAAAAAGTTTGAGTAATTTTATAGATTAAATAATTTTATAGATAAAATGAGGGTAAAAAAGTTTACAAACAATAACCTAATCCGTTTTTTTCGAACACATTTTATGGAATACCAATCCTGACTAAATTCCTTTTAAGACGGTGAAAGAAGGGTTTATTCATAGGCGTTGCAGCAAATAAATATCCTTCAAGCGTGTATAAGTCCCTCAATAAACTTTACGCCGTGTTAGATTCTTATAACAACACGCGTAAGAAGAATAAGATTCACCACTCGAAAAGGGGTTAAAGATATTTTTTTTCGCTTCAAGTGGTGTTCAAATCTGAAGGAAGGTGTAGGTATTTTAGGGTCTTAAAACCAGGTGCGTGTAATAATGATAATTACGGGCTATAATCTCTTTCATTATTGAAGATTGTCACATCTATTCGCAATATACTCGAAAGCAAAATTATCATTTATCATCCTCAAGTATTATAGCAAGAATATCATTAATTTTAATCGGACAAAGAATGGTTACATTGCTAGCATCTCGAATCCAGAATAGTCGGTACATCATTAACGCAAAATTTACTTAAGTCACCGTATAAACGCTCCCAGTATTGTCCTCATTCTGTCATCCTACAGAAGAATTATCACATAGACCACAGACATCCTTTCTGTAAAAAGGTGACAGATAAACGACGGCCATCGGGCGGTCACAACGGGTTACAAACGAGGTCGTAAACTAGAGATTTTAAAAGCGAAAACTGAAAGAGCCAAAGAAGGCAAAAAAAAGACGGGCAAAAACGCAGAACGAAAAGAGTACAAAAGAGTTTAATATACGGTAGCTACACCGATGCTAAAATCGGTAAAGAGGTATTCTTCTACTGTTGTCTGGGGGCATCTGGGTAAAATGGTCACGATGAACGTCCACGTCTTCTGACCAGGAGAATTTATTTAACCCATTGTTAGAGGAGGAATGATATCTGTGAATGTACAGGATCACCAGTCGCCTTTTAAAGGAGAAATTCTGTACGTATAGGGATTGTATGCACATACGTATAAGAAAATGGAAACACGTGGTTCTGTCTATCTTTCTCGCTTTGACACAATTCTTTGACGTTTTATCTTGATTTATGTAATGGGTTTTTAGGTTTATTTAACGAGCTGTATGAGTTCTCTTTTTCCGCTTAGCATTTTTGGACTAGCCTCATAAAGGTAGTTCGTGCAAGTAAATGATAATTTAAGTTGGAATAATTTCCAAAAGTTGTAAATTTGTAAACATAAAAATGATTGTTGTAATTTCACAAAAGTGACAAAAATTTTAGGTTTGGTGGTACTCTGAAGTGATTGGTGGAAATATAAACTGTAATCATGTCACATCACAGTGCTACCACCCCATATGTAACTATTTGCTTGTGTTGAATGCAGTTTTATTTCAAAAAATAATTGCTTTTGTAGTTTGCCAGTTGTTAAATGTATTTTAACTCTTAGATTTTACAAAATAGCGAAAAAGTTAGTTGTGGAGCTTGAAATGTATTTAAAGTTGGTTGGCGAAGATATTTTGTCAGTTACATTTACAATACACAAGTAAGTAGTTGATAGTTAATTATTACTTTTATAATTTCACAGTAGTTTGAAATATTTTGATCAAATTCGTAAAAATAATTGCATTTATATGTTTGATAGTTGTCTGTGATTTTTACGATTGAAGTTGTAGGAAAACATAAATTAATTTTATAATTTGACAACTGTGAAATATATTTTTTGACGGTTACGTTTAGTTAGACGTTTTGTTGACAGTTATATCTGTTGAAACTGTAAAAGGGAGTACCTACTATATTTTAACTGCAATGAAAGCCAGAATGACACAAGAATAAGTTTTTATAGTTTACTGAACAAAAATTATTGTGACAGTTGTGCAATTTGATAGCTGTCAGGCATATTTTGACCACTACACTCTTAAAAAAACAGTCATAATTTGACAGCTGTCATAAAGTACTATAAATTGTCTGAATACTACTAACATAAATCAATGAATTATAATTAATTACTTAACGTTTTATTAGTACCTATTCGAATTAAAAAAAATGATGAATATCCACTGTACAGGAAGATGTATATAACATAAAAATATGCCATGTTTGCTATGCAAGGGACACTTCCTGGAATCCGAAGTAGAACTACACAACCGGTGGTTCTAACTTTATCTTGCTTACGTCATTTCCCGCCTTGACCTAGGTCATTGACTAAAAGGTTACACACACATACATACATGTTCACATCTTGAGTTGCCGTTCACATGTGTTTATAAAATTGAAAAGATGCAGCTTGTCCCCCGAAGAAACTTTCTAGTTCTAAGTATTAATATCAGAAAATGGGATTGAAATTTAATGTATTTACTACTTATTTACAATTAGTAAGTTACTGTATAATGAGGTGTATCGTAAAAAAAATAAAGAACTAAATTTTATTATTTCGCAAGAAAGGGTTTTCCTAGAAGCAAATTTTTATCTGTACACAATGTACAATATACAAATAAAAACTGAACCCCTAATTTGCAAACACGAAGGTAAAATAACGGCACTTCTAATAGATAGACCCAGAGTGACCGAAACCGTCCCGACAATCCCGAAACATGCAATTCCGGGTCTGCTCCTTTCTAATTCCATTGTTAGGAATCGTTTTAATTGAACATCATAAAAATACGGAAAAATATACACGAAAAATTGTACTACTTTGAAAAGAAGTAAGAGTTTTTACAACGTCTCTCTGTGCTACCCTTGGTAGCCCCCGAGGACAGTTTCGCAATAAATGCGAACGAAAAGTTGTACCGAAATGCAAATTGCCAGAACAAAATTTCACATTTTTCTTTGTCGTAAATCAATGCGAAAGTGGAGCGTTGCTAATGCGAGACGTACAAGACGCAATTGCGGTTTAAAGTGCTGTAAAAATTAACTGCAGGGTATGCAAAAGGAAAAAAGGAAGACGGGATGACACGAAATGTATGTAAGTATTGGTCTCTTTTGTCGTTTATTCAGTTTATGTTGAAATATTAATAAACAGTCTAAACTGTCAAAAAATATAACCTGTCATTTTGACATTATATTAATGTCAATGTCAATTCATATGACACAATGTTATTTTTAAATATTGCGGTGTTTGAGAAGAGATGGTGAGGAAGGGCGACGAGGTAAATGATATGAACCGTAATTAGTGGGGTTGTGGCAGGTTTCACCCTTTTACCAGGTTTACCGCAAAAAGGGTTACATCCAGGTCTATACAAGCTTAACGAGCGTGAAACGGAGGCCCACCGTAACCCATTAAATTTGTTGCAAAACGTCATAAATGTTCGACAATAGAATAGAAGAGAGCACTATTATGAAACGGAGAGGGATTATAACAGATTACTGTTAAATCTTATTTTATTTTCATTAAAACAACAACAGAAAATAGAGAAGCAACTATCTGGACAGAACAGACATTCTATATACTTACATACATACATATATACATACAAGGAAGTGTATACAGGTTTAGAGATAAAAAAGGACAAAGAATTGCACAAGAACACATGCTCACCTACAGATACCCCCTCCTCCTCGTGTCCGCCAACCCCCGCGTTCGCCAAACGCATTTTAGAAAATAAAAGACAGTTGCCGATCGGGTCTAACCAGAGCACCCCAGCATAGCCAAAGCTGACCCTACGTCATGGACGTTATTTATTAGTAGATCGTCCCCCTTATTTTTTTTTCAAACGTCGACTGGACCTGGTCCACATAAAAGGGTACTTCTGCCGGCTGTATTAAAAGTTAAAAAAAATTATCCATGCAGAATTTTTTTTTCCTCCTATTATACCTATTATAGATTTTGACCGTTTCTCGATAATGAAATTCAATCATTCTCGTCATGTAAGGTCCAGTACCCCATTATATTATACATACATACATATACATACATATATATGTAAGAGATTATTTTTCTTTCTCTATGTATGATGCGTGCTATGCCCTATTTTGAATGAGGGTATCGCCATTGCTATTCGATTCTTTTGTGTTTTTACGTAATGGTGCGCTTTCTTTGTGATAATCACATATATAAGGGTTCGATGCAAAATGGATGTATGCAAATTTTAAGGGTATATACGGCGGCATTGACGTATAAATGGGTGTCGGAAAAATGTCCAGGTGTTCCATAAATTTGGATTTTAACGATAATTTCTTCCTTAACGTATGGAGCATCAGTTTTGAGGAAAAAATCAAAAATTTACGTTAGTTCTAAGTGACTCAAGGACAGTAGACGGTATTTACATCAATAGCTTCATTTTTAACTCTCCCAATCTTGTAAAACTATTTCTGACAATTCTAACAAGTCACCATAGTAATCAACAAAAGCGCATCTTTTCTACCCCAGTGGTAACTAGATTGGACTATGTAGTTATTATTGACAACATCCCGGATAAAATAATATTTTGTGAATATTTTCCAGGAGAAATTGTTTAAAAGCACGTGCCTGAAGTGGATGCTTAATTTTTTTTATATATACATACATATAGGGAATACATAGATAGGACATCGCCGTTAAAAAAGCAGGAGCTTTAGGAAGGAAAAAAAAAAGAACGTTAAAAGCACGCGACAAGGACCCCCGTGTGGGTCCGAAACCCGGCTGCCACTCAATAATTTAAAAAACACGAATTGTTAAGCAAATATTACCAGACATTACTATGAAGGTTTTTTTAGATGAGGTACCTATATAATAAAGAACACGCTGTGACTACTTTGAATACTATCGTCGAAAAAAATGGCAGATGCGGAAACAGTATACATACATAAGCACATAAAATTGCTCCTGTATTGTGTTCTTTATGGCTTTTTAATATCCATTATATACATACATATACTACTATACGAAAAAATAAAACACCATTGATTTGTTTCATTCAATATTTATTAACATTTCTGAAACAATAATACATTTCTTTAAAAAAATAAGTACAGTAAAATACAGACGTACAACACTAACATTAAAAATAAGTAGAACGGTATCCAACATGAATACATTTTCAACAATCTTCATCTATTAATTAAGCTAGGAGAGATATACGAAAGTGTGAGGCTATCGCTTTGATACTCGCATGAACACCAAATACTCCCAACCGTTTGCTAGACCCCATACAGGGGTATGTGGTGTCATTGGAACCGTGCCATTAGAGCACCCACCCAGAACGAATCCGAATGTCAAACGAGAAGCGAGAACCTGACGAACATACGAGCTCTAGGTATAGTACTCGCACTTTCGTATATTTCTCTCGTTGCATAATAACTGAAAAATTGATTTAAGAACTTGTATTCGTGTTGGATAGATCGTACTATCTAGCAGTAGAAGATCCCATTATTTGTCGACCACAAAGTAGCATCCCATTAATTTGGAACCATATTAACTCTCTTGAAGAAGAAGTAATCTTAAATTCCATTGATGAAGAATGGAATATTATCAGTAATGAGTCAGAAATAAGTACATTGTTGCCATACAGTTTGGTAATCATATTAAGCAACAATCTCAACAAAATTTCCAATTCCCAAATGTGATAGGAATTATCGGAAATTATTGAAACCACACATACAAGCAACATCCTAGTGATTACCCAGAACGAAATAGATTTAGCAGATAATTTACAAACTTCAGCCAAACAATGGCAATAAACCTCATTGAACTTGGAATTAAATTTTTCTTAGAATAATGGTAACGGTATCGACCAAAACCTCCCACTTTCGTCGTTAAAAACTTATCGATAATTTTGGAAACCACACTCAAAATAGGAACGAGCAAATTTAGTGAAACGAATGAGTGGAAGAAACGACATAGTTATCCAATATGACTATTAGATATGTACTTTTGAGACTAAGTACCATTTGATTTTATATATAGAACAAACTTGAAGTAATGACCCTCCCTCCTCCCTTTCCAAGAAACAGAGATACTTAAGTGTAGGTGTTGTCAGAACGACGATAACAATAACGAAATAATAACCACAATAGGAAAACTTGGGACAAACATATACGAATAACATAACATGACCAACCTCATTAGACTATAACTCAAACTTCCCTCAAACATACATACATATGTATGTACATAAGTAAATCTCGTAATTCTACCGACCATGAACCTCATTAAAACCTCACAATTCTGTGTTAGAAACTTATCAAAAATTTAAAAACCACACTCGAAAAAGCAAAGACCAAACTTAGTGAAACAAATCAGTTGAAGAAACGACACAATTATCCAATATGAATACATTTTTAGCAATAAATATGAAATAATATTAGACTAAACGAGGTATACGATAGCTTGAGACTACCACTTCGATACTCATATGGGTGCCAAGCACTCCCAACCCTTTGATAGACCTCATACAGAGGTATTTTGGTGTCATCGGAACCATGCCATTAGAGCACCCACCAGAGCGAGTCTGATGTCAAATAAGAAGCGAGAACCTGACAAGCATACGAGCTCTAGTGATAGCACTCGCACTACCGTATACCTCGCCTGCCCAATACTTAGTAACTGAAAACTAACTGAATCGCATGTATTCATATTGAATCCGACCGGAAGAAACCCCCATGAGACAGCCAATTAAGTGTACGTGTTATCACGACGATAACATAATTCGAACTGAATAATTGAAATTGGAAATTTTGGGACGAAAAACGACGAATTAATTTTATCAGAAGAATGTATGGGGAATATTGTAAGTAGAAGAAACACGAATAACAGAATTTCAACAGACCGTAATTTATGTATACGTCTGTTCGCAATTATCCAATATGAATACATTTTTGGCAATAAATATGAAATAATATTCGACTAAACGAGGTATACGAAAGCTTGAGACTATCACTTCGATACTCCCATGAGCGCCAAGCACTCCCAACCATTTGATAGACCTCATACAGAGGTATTTTGGTGTCAGCGGAACCATGCCATTAGAGCACCCACCAGAGCAACTCTGATGTCAAATGAGAAGCGAGAACCTGACAAGCATATGAGCTCTAGTGATAGCACTCGCACTACCGTATACCTCGCCTGTCCAATACTTAGTAAGTGATAACTAACTGAATATCATGTATTCATATTGAATCCGACCGGAAGAATTGAATTTTGTAGGTAGAAAAAATTCGAATTGATAACACCCAAAAGACAGTAACTTAAGTAATTTGAACTGAATATTTGAAATCGAAAACTTTTGGACGAAAAAACGACTAATTAATTACCACAAGAATGGATGGGGAGTATCGTGAGTAGAAGAAATACGAATAACATAACTTCAACTGACCGTAATTTACGCATACGTCTGTTCGCAACAACGATACGACTCGAACTGAACGATTTCCGGAGATAATTACAAAACGAATACGTCACTCAATATCATTCGTGACGTCAACACACATTCGGTGGTTAACACATTAGTTATTACCGGTAAAACGCCGATTAATTGGCGTTGATTAATTAACAACTTGGGACGAAAAATACGAATAACATAGCCTCACAAACCTCATCAAACTAGAAATCAAAAGTTCGCTCAAAAATATTCGTTGCCATACATTATCGAAATGATGTAGACCAAGAACCTCATTAAAACTTGCCACTTTCGTCGTTAAAATAATTTTAGAAACCACACTCAAAAAAGCAACGAGCAAATTTAGTGAAACGAATGAGTAGAAGAAACGACACAGTTATCCAATATGAATACATTTTTAGCAACAAATATCAACTAATTAGACTAAACGAGGTATACGAAAGCTCGAGACTATCACTTCGATACTCCCATGAGCGCCAAGCACTCCCAACCATTTGATAGACCTCATACAGAGGTATTTTGGTGTCAGCAGAACCATGCCATTAGAGCACCCACTCGGAAAAAATCCGAATGTCAAATAAGAAGCGAGAACCTAACGAGCATACGAGCTCTAGTGATAGCACTCGTACTACCGTATACCTCGCCTGTCCAATACTTAGTAAGTGAAAACTAACTGATTAGCATGTATTCATATCGAATCCGACCGGAAAATATTGAATTTTGCAGGTAGAAGAAATTCGAATTGATAACCTCCAAGAGACAGCCAATTAAGTGTACGTGTTATCACGACGATAACACAATTCGAACTGATTAATTGAAATTGGAAAGATTGGGACGAAAAAACGACGAATTAATTTTATCAGAAGAATGTATGGGGAATATTAAAAGTAGAAGAATCACGAATAACAGAATTTCAACAGACCGTAATTTATGTATATATGTACATACGTCTGTTCGCAACAACGATACAACTCGAACTGAACGACTTCCGTGGATAATTACAAAACGACTACGTCACCCAAGGTCATTCGTGACGTCAGCATACATCCGGTGGAAAACATTTTAGTTATTACCGGTAAAACGCCGATTAATTGGGGGGAAGGGGAAGGGGGAGCAGGGAGAATATTGTAGTTAGAAGAAAAACGAATATTTTAATTAAACGGACAGCAGAAAAATTTTCACAGACAACAATTTAAGTTTATGTGTTGTCACAACGACAACACAGCAGAAATAAGCAACCCCGAGAGATTTAATAAGAAGAATAACGACACAACAATTCGAACTCAGCAACCTTGTTAGATTTAATAAGAAGAAACAGCGTTATTCAAGGACAATAGTAATATCAACGCACACCGGTACATAACATTCTAGTTATTACCGGCAAAACCACCGTTAATTATTGTTAATTAATAATTCCCACACGTATATGTGCGGGAATTCTGTAGTTAGAATAAATTCAAATTTATAAAATCAACGGACAGCAATTCGACTATACGTCTGCACACGACAACGGTATGTGTCGGACTGAAGAGTATTTATAAATATAAAATAAACAAATAGACGCTCAAGGATACTTGTGACGTCAATAGTAGTGAGTCACTGACCGTGCCGGTAAAATAATTACTATGTAAATAAAGTTTTATGTCTAAATTGTTATATACAGGGTGTAATATACAAGTTTGTATATATAGGGTGATATTTACACACTGTTATATACAGAGTGGGATATACATAAATACTGTTGTATACAAGGTGATATGCACAGACTATTGTATACAGAGTGGTGTATGTAATCTGTTGAATACTGGGTGATTAATAGATATAAGTCTTATGCATCTTTTGGAAGTTTTTAGGTAACTAAACACACTGTTGTATATTGAGTGATACATAAATATAGTGTGCTGCATATAAGGTGGTATACACAGGCTGTGGTATACAATCCATTGTATATAGGGCGATTAATATATACGTTTGTTATGAATAATTAGGAGTGTGTAAAGTAACTGAACCTATTGTTGTATACTGGGTGATATACACAGTCTGTTGTATACAGAGTCGTGTATGTAATTCGTTGAATACCGGGTGATTAATAGATATATTTCTTACGCATATTTAGGAATTTTGAAGGTAACTAAACACACTGTTGTATACAGAGTGATACATAAATATTGTTGTATATAAGGTGGTATACACAGACTGTTGTATGCAATC
>SMLS01049697.1:0-11905 GCA_004785975.1 Popillia japonica | reverse complement strand
TAGATTAATAAGGCAACACTATTAACCAAACATTATCGTCATAATCTTACAACTATACCTGTCACTAATAAGTACAGGAAATGCCGCAACCACGGCAAAATATTAGCATTCAATGTTTCGTAGCGCAACAAATAATCCACTAGGCTTACTCATTCGTGAAAAAAATCAGCTCTAATATACATGACTTTGTTAATTCTTTATTTTTTAAGAACTGGCGGTTGAAGGTCATCGATGTGATTCAACAATTAAGAAAAATGACACGACCAAGAAAACTATGTATGTACCTACTCCGCAAACGATTTATTCTCGAATCACGTCCGATACAAAAACCTTCTCTCACTCTGGTTATGCATTTGTGCTGGGTGTGTTTGACGGCCGTATTATTTCCATCGAGGAATTCTTGCATAACGAAGGTGACGATAAGAGATGGCGGAATTTGTAATATTTTTCTTTTCGTCTTCCTATACCTAGATTCAATGATAAAATTTTATAATTTAATAAATTTTAAATAGTAAAAGTATTATTAGTTCAAAAAAAAAATTTAAAAAAACATGCAGGAGCACAATAAGAAAAAAGGACCGATTTCGAAATAAAACTAAGCTTCCATTTCTGCTCTTGACACTCTACGAATAGCCTCTTGTATTCGTATTGTCATATCGTCTCTGACTGTTGGTGAAATTTGGTAAACAATATCTTTTAACCGACCCCATAGATAGAATAGTAGGTGAGTTCTGGCGATAGCGATGGCCAAGGCAATACTTACTGGCCCAATCCACTTCTGGTGATATCTTAGATCTAAATGTTTTCACAAATTTCTTCAGAAATATGATGGGAAAACCATGTAGTTGCAAAAACATATTTTGCCATAATTACAAGGGCATTTTAATAGAATAGGTAATTGGTTTTAGCAGGAAATCAACAAACACGGCATCATTTAGTGGTTGATCAAAGAAATAGGGACTTGTAATAGTTCCGACCAGGATGCCACACCACATATGGAGACGTCAATAGCTTTGATGTTGGACCTCGTTCAAGAGGCCATTCGTAGTCTGTTAAGAACAGAAAAGTGAGAAATTGAAGAGCATTTTATATTGTCTTATAGGTGCAATAGATGGTTGTCATGTACGAATAGACAAACCAAACGAAGATGCTGAGTCATACATACATAAATCGCAAGGGTTATAATTCAATGCAGGTAAAATTGCAAATACACTTCTTTGTTTTGCTTATTCGAAGAGTTGCATAATGCAAGAAGTAACGCCCTAGAGAGAGAGATGTGGACAATCTTTTTTACAAGGTAATAAGTGGATATCCTCTGAAGCGAAATTTAGTGACAACCTCTAAAGATAGGGGCCAATTAATCCCAAGACAAATAAATTATAATATACGATTATGTATGAATCGATATGTGATAGAACATTGCTTCGGAATATTGAAATAGAAGTTCAGGCAATTCTACTATAAATATTCACTGGATCTCTTGGTGCCGAAGTAGAACACTAGATCACTATCACCCACAGGTTACCAAACACTTGGATAAATGCCAACGCGCTATCAAGGCGATAATAAAACTAAATAAAAAGATAATAAAAAATAATAAAAAAAAAAATATAAAAAAAAATAAATAAAACAAATAAAATTAAAAAAAAATAGTAAAATAAAAAATAAGTATAAGTAAATAAATTCTAGCATGTACTTCTACCATGTAAAACTTAGACGAATCGAACACATAGTCCATTTAATAAGAGCTGCCTGTGTACTACACAATATAGCTATAGATGATACACTACTAGACAATGAAAATAATGAAATGCTTGTTCATCATTTGCCTGAGCGTAATGAAGAAGAAGATAAAGATTTAGAAAATGATACGAATGCCAGAAGGTTTAGAGAAAATATTGTGCAAACATTGTAAATAAAATGAAGTCGTATTAGTTATTTATATTTTATAGCCAAATTACATAAAATTATAGAATATCACAACAAACACTTAAGCTTCTGTTATTCTTTTCTCAGGCCTTGCTCTTTTCCTAAAAAGAAAATATATTCTCTTGCAGAAGTCAATGAAAGGAAAGTAATTGTTCAACAATATTTAGAAAGTTATCACAAAACAATATATGGAAATGCTTAAGAAAATATTATTCTTAAAATAAAACTAAATAGTAAAGAAACTAAAAGTATATACATATGTCCCATGACTTATTTGTCACAAGAACACTTTTTTTTCTTTTATAATTTCTTTGCGTTCTCTTAGTAAAGCATTTTTTGTTTGCAATTCATTAAGTTTTTAGTTTTCAATGTTTAATCTACTTTCTTGATATTTTAAACGACTTTGCAATAGTGTTTCTATGACAGTGGCTTTCCATTTCCTATTTCTTATCCTTATGTTTTCACTGTTAAGAGCAGATTCTGTTACATCTTTGTACATATGTGCTATTTGTTACAGTAGTTGTTTCCCTTTCGTTTATACTTTCATCTGTTGCCATATGACTTTCCACTTCCGGTTCATGTATTGTACTTGTAGATAATAGAAGTTGAGGGACAACAGACTTTTTTTCCATAAATAGTTCTGCCATTTCATCAGCAAATTCAAAATATTTACGCCCTCTTCCTGTTGAGGCTTTGTTCTCCACAAATTTCTTATAATTTCTGTCTAATACCTTGTATCTATTCTCACAACATCTTGCAGGTACAGGCTTTTTCAATGCTAGTAGGTAAACTATGCCGCTATCACGCCAACCGGTTTTTTGGGTTTTTTTAATCGCTGATTGGATCACTTTCTAATTGACGGAATTCTGCTAGGAATGTTGATAGTTTGACCCTGAAATGGTTTCAGCTCTGTTTAAATCAGGTTTAATCAGACCCGATTATCAGGTCTGATTTAATCAGATCTGGTATCTTCGATATTTCAAGCTACCAATAAGATATCGAGATACCGTTTTCACTAACCTATTTAGGTATCATTTCACTACATTTTTATGAAAAAAAGTCATATTATTGCATTTATTTTTTTTAAAGAATTTTGCAATTTTTTGTTATTATATCAAAAAACGCACTGTAGCGGTATCACTAAGAATTAGACATATCATATGTAAGATGCGTTTTATCAACAATAAATGCTTTTTCCATTAAAATCCGTTCAGTCGTTTAGGAGTTACAGCTGTTTATTTAAAAAAACATCGAATTACCCCCCACCACTTTATTTTAATGGATACGTCAAAAAGTGCTAAACAAAAATTACTCGAGTAAAGCTTAGCTTTAAAAGTCACATATTTTTTGGTAATATTTATTTTTCTCCGCAAGTCTTTCGGGCGAATATAACATTTCAACGCACATACGAATAAAATCAAGTTACATAACATGCTTGAACTATACGATAATGTCGATTATAAAGTTAAGTGTAAAAATTGCAAGTGCTGTACCATTGGAAGTGTACATTTCACGTTTGCACTTTTAATGATATAACGCAACTTGCATATTTATCTCGTGACACAATTAACATAAACTCTACAGGTCAAAATGTAATATTTGCGACCAATTTCTCTGTGTTGTACTATCGAGATCATATTAAACGACTCCGATTGTCATTATGCCGATATTCAAAGTTGATATTAATAGAAAACAAAAGCGAAACGAAAACACGAATGAACTGAAATTTGTGATAACGAGATGTTGGAAAGTGATTCCTGCTTCAACATTGACGAAGTTAATAGAGAGTACGAAGAACCGGATTTCTGAGATTGTTTTGTGATTGTTGTGTGATTGTTTACCTTGTGAGCAAGGTACTGGGAAGAATTCTGTCTGAACAATTAAGGCAACATCTCGATGCTTATAATATCATCCCAGATTGCTAATCTGGTTTTAGGCGCGGTCACAGTTGTGCGACCACACTTTTAAAAGTGACAGATGATATTATCGAAGCTAGAGATGAAGGTAAATTGACTTTATTGGTACTGCTAGACTTCAGTAAGGCTTTCAATACTATTAATCACAACAATTTTTTATTTTGTTTAACTATTTCTCTGTAAGTGGACCTATAGAAGTTTCGCTGTTGTAACTTATCATTATTATGAATACTTTCTGTCTGCAAAAACTATAATATACAGGATGTTTCTGAATTGATACGAAAGATTTCAAAGGGTGATTCTTTAGCAAAAATTAAGGGGGGTCTTTCATCTAACTTTTTGTTCAACACCTTTTTCCCTCCAAGTTGCAACCCTTTAAAATTAGGTAAAAAAATGTTTTTATTTAATAAATCCACTTTGGAAAAATTTAGAAGGAAAATGAAATTTGGCAGATAACTGACGCTAATAAAATGGCAGTTTTTGAGTGTTTTTGTTACCCTAAAATGTAATCACAAGGGGCTGAAATAAACAACCCCTATAATATTTTGCATCAGAACTTTTTATTGCGCCTATATTTTCCTATTTAAAAAATTGATTTAAAAAGACAGACTCAATCTGCAACTTTGTTATGTCTTGACTTTTTATCATAAAATTGTTAGTTTGATCACAAAAAAATAAAATACTGCTCAGACTCTTTTCCCATAAATTCACAAAGAGGTTATTATTTATTTAAAAATATCAAGTAAGCTGCTGTCAAATGAAGTCAGTGTGACAAATAGTTTTATTGTCCTGATTTTCTCTAATTTCTAGACAGTTTTATAAGGACTTCAAACATTTTTCACAACTAAATAAAACTTTATTATTGAAAGAATGGTATTTTTTTATTTAGTTGAAGAATATTGTAAATTAGAACGGATTGAACAATAATTGTACTACTAATAACAATTAACAAATTACAAAAAAACTAATAATAACGTGGACAAAATTTCAATTACAAAAATCATAATAAATGTTGAAAATGGTGCCCCTCGACCAAAATACAAGACTCTACTCTTCATCTAATTGAATTCCGTATTCTTTGAAATAATCCTGGTGTATTTCTAATAGTCTCACATGCTACGATGATACGATCCCTTAAATCATCGATATTTTCAACGTGAATGGAATAAACCAGGGTTTTAAGAAAACCCCAAATGCAAAAGTCCAATGGATTCAAATCTGGAGATCGGGCAGGCCAATTCTGGGTGCCTCCTCGTCCTATCCAGCGATTTGCATAAACTTCGTCTAAGTAGCGACGAGCGTTATTACTAAAGTGGGCTGGAGCGCCATCATGCATGGACCAAAGTTCTTGCCTAATTTGCACAGGAAGATCGTCAAAAAGTTGGGGTAACTTTTCTTCAAGGAAATGGCAGTATGCGTCTCCATTTAATCTTATTGGGAGAAAATATAGCCCCCAATTAAATAATCATCCATAACACCAAGCCACACATTCAATGTAAATCGATGTTGAAATTTAGATTCAACAATTTCGTGTAGGTTTTCATCTGCCCATATGTGATTATTATGGAAATTTCTGATAGATTTCCGAGAAAAGCTTGCCTCATCAGTAAACAAAATACGAGATAAGAACTGCGGAGCTCGTGTGATCATTTGAATTATCCATTGACAAAAAATTAAACGAGGTAGAAAATCTCGAGGTAAGAGCGCTTGGACTCGTTGGATATGGTAGGGATCTAGCATTTGTTCTTTTAAAATTCTAAATACTGTGCAATGGCTCACATTTAACTCTCGGGCAATTTGTCTCGTACTTGTTCCGGGAGATTCTCCAATTAAATTAAGAACAACCTCCTCTAGTGCTACAGTTCGTACTTCTCGAGAACGTCCGCAATCGACGGTTGTTCTTGAAAGATTTCCTTCTTCTCGTAAACGTTGATGAATACGGGCGAATACGCTATGATGGGGTAATGTTCTAACTCAGCGTAAAGCCTCCGAGCTCTTAATCTATTTCCATTAGTACGACCATATAAAAAATGCTTATCTGGCATTTCGGCATTTGTGTAATTTGCCATTTTATTTACTTAATTAGTTTTAGTTCTTCAGAGATTAAAGAATAACACAGAAAAAATCAGGACAATAAAACTATTTGTCATATGACTTCATTTGACAGCAACTTACTTGATTTTTTTTAAAGAAATAATAACCTCTTTGTGAATTGATAGGAAAAGAGTCTGAGCAGTATTTTATTTTTTTGTGATCAAACTAATAATTTTATGATAAAAGTCAAGACATAAAAAAGTTGCAGATTTTTAAATCAATTTTTTAAATAGGAAAATATAGGCGCAATAAAAAGTTCTGATGCAAAATATTATAGGGGTTGTTTTTTTCAGCCCCTTGTGATTACATTTTAGGGTAACAAAAACACTCAAAAACTGCCATTTTATTAGCGTCACTTATCTGCCAAATTTCATTCATCTAAATTTTTCCAAAGTGGATATATTAAATAAAAACAATTTTTTTACCTAATTTTAAAGGGCTGTAACTTGGAGGGAAAAGGATGTTGCACAAAAAGTTATATGAATAACCCCCCTTAATTTTTGCTAAAGAATCACTTACTTTTCATTACTTTTAATAAATAGTTTGCCGGATATTTTAAGAAAAACATTATATTGACGATATCTAAACATGTACTTCTTGTTTATGCGAAAGAGCACCTGATTCTCATGTCTCGCGTCTTATTCGAAGGTGGACCGCAATATCTTTTCAATATCTTCCCATCCATTAATTTTTACGAAAATTGATTAAGCATTCGTCCTTCGCTGCCCTGCCAGGTATAAGTTTTAACATAATTTCAATTTAACTCGTTAAAAATGCTGATGCAGTTATTTACGGCCGGCTATTCTCGCATTAACGGCGATAAAATAAAGTAATCGGGTAGGTACAATAACAAAAGCACAAAGATGAATTTTGTATATGTTGTTTCTTTTTTTGTCGTTGTTAAAACGACTAAAAGCAATAAATACGTGAAAGGAATATATGTAAGTAACTAAACGGCCTTGTTTGTGCTGGTGATGATTTGGTAGATGAAAAATTACTATCCTTAAAAAACAGAGTATAGAAGTGTGTCAACAGAGCATGACCATTATGTCTATTGAATCCAACACCAAATATTGAAGTTAAGTAACGGCCGTCAACGTAAATAACAAACGCATGCTGAATAATTAAAACATTAAGTACCTACCTAAATGTTAATGCATAGGAATGCAACTGATTCACACATTACATTAATAAATTACCGTTAGATGAGGCGGCGATAGCTAAACACCTCCTTCCGGTGTTTACTCATTTAAGTTATTAAAAACTTTTCTTTCATTGTGGCGACATTAATTATGCAGGTTTTTGCTTAATTGAAGGACGATTATGAAATTTTGCGGCACAAATTTTGAAGGGAAAATCTACGTTGATGCAATACATATACGAAACATGGAAATAAGAATATAAACGCTAAGATATAATATAATCCTTACCCAGAAAGGCTCAAGATGAATTCAGATAAATAGAAAGCGATAGAAGCGCTATACGAGGCGTCTGCTTGACATTAACGTTTCCAAAATTGTTGCAACAGCTCGTCGAACGCGTTCGAACTTTCCAAATGTCTTTATAATGCTGTACGCGTTCCCAGAAATTCGACTCATTTCAATAACGTAATTCTCTCGAATTACTGTTAAATACCGTTTTGCAGACGTGACGTGGAACATTGAATGGTTACCACAATTTTTTTTAAGTATATACATATATAACTTTCATTATGAAAATATCAAAAAGGCGATATCAAGAAAGAAAGGTTGTTAAATTTCCGGTAAAACTTGGTAAAAAAAAAAAAAAATCTTTAGAAACATTCGAATATTCTCTGGCAAAAATTAATTACACTACCTAGTTGAAATTTTTTTTTTAACTAATTACTCGCACGTAACGGTATTGCTGTTTTTTATAATTCAACAAACGCAATATTATTATTCAAATGAATTAACTACTTGTACAGTGACGCATTTGCGTAAATCAGCTTACATTATTTCTTTAATTGGTTCTAGCTAAACTTTTTATAGATTTTTTGACATCATCGGTAGGTGTTCAGGCTGCAATTGAAGCTGTTTCAATCATAGCCACTAGGTTTTGTAATTTTTAGAAGGTCATTCTAATCGTTTTTTTAACCAGCTAAGTAAGTTTGTAGAAGAAAGACACAGTTTGTGCTTGTTTTGTACTCGTTTTTTTATTTTTTACTGTTTTGTACTTTTTTTGTTAAGTCTTGTGCTTGATTTGTACAGTTTTGTGCTTGTTCTATACTACATTGTCCTTGCTTTGTACTTTATTGTGCTCTTCGCCCTTCTTTTGTACCCGTTTTGTACAGTTTTGTGCTTAGTTTGTACCGTATTGTCGTTTTTTTTAACCAGTTAAGTAAGTCTAGAAGAAAAACAAAACAAAAAAAAGAAAAACAATAAGTATTAATAATAATATTAATAATAAATGTCTTTATTGTATAGAAAGCGAAATCAAATAGAGAACAAAAAAAATAATATAATTACCTATACAACCACATGGCGAGATTCAGTAGAATTGTTCATCCTGATTCATCTAACCATGACAACAGATAATAATGATAATAGGAAAAGAAAAGCTTAAAAACTACTTACAAATAGAAATATATGAGGGTATAAACACTGGGTAAACTAATTGAACTATTCTGCGATTTACAATTGCTATGCATTATGCTTCATTGAACAGTAAATTAACAAAACGTACAAAATTCTTTTTGGGATTTTGATGGGGTCCATTTTATCATTTTTTTTTGATCACATTGGTAGGTGTTCGGTAGACCATCAATGTAAAAGGACGTATAAACTTAAGCTGATCTGTGCAGTTTCAATCATGGCCAGATGTTTTGGGATTTTAGAGGGAAAAAAATTATGGTTTTTTTGCATTTTCAGAGGATATTTTTATCAATTCTTTTAATCACGTGGATAGGTGTTGGATAGACCATCGGAAAGAGAGAAACAAAATTAAAAACTGAGCCAATCTGTCATGGAGTTGGCTACCATATTTTTCAAAATTTTAATGTTTGATTATATGTATCAACGTTTTGTGCTTATTTTGTGCTGCTTTGTGCTTATCTTGTACTGTATTGTGCTTATTTTGTACTGTATTGTGCTTATTTTGTACTGTATTGTGCTTATTTTGTACTGTATTGTATTTATCTTGTCCTCCTTTGTACAAATTTTGTAAAGTTTTGTGCCTATTTTGTACAGTTTTGCGCTTATTTTACAGGTTTGAACTTGTTTTGCGCAGTTTTGTATTTAGTTTGTACAGTTTTATCCTTGTTTTGTACTATATTGTGCTCAATTTGTACTGTTTTATACTAGATTTGTACTGCTTTATGCTTGATTTGTACAGTTTTGAGGTTGTTTTGTACTCTCTGTCCTTATTTTGTACTGTTTTGCACTTGTTTTGTATAGTTTTGTGTTTGTTCTATATTACATTGTGCTTGCTTTGTCGTTTACGGTGTTCTTCACCCTTCTTTTGTACTCATTTTGTACAGTTTTGTGCCTATTTTGTACAGTTTTGTGCTTATTTATACAGTTTTGTACTTGTTTTGTGCAGTTTTATATTTAGTTTGTACAGTTTTATGCTTGTTTTGTACTATATTGTGCCCAATTTGTTCTATTCTGTGCTGGTTTTCTTCTGCTTTATGCTTGATTTGTACAGTTTTATGCTTGCTTTGTACTCAGTGTCCTTATTTTGTACTTGTTTTGTGCGGTTTTGTACAGTTTTGTGCTTGTTTTGCATAGTTTTGCGCTTAATTTATGCTACTTTATGCTTTTTTGTACTATATTGTCCTCAATTTGTACTGCTTTACGCATGATTTGTAGAGTTTTGTGCTTGCTTTGTACTGTGTGTCATTATTTTGTACTACTGTTTTGTAATTGTTTTGTTTAGTTTTGTGCTTGATTTGTACAGTTTTGTCCTTATTTCATACAGTTTTGTACTTGTTTTGTGCAGTTTTGTACAGTTTTGTACTTAGGTTGTGGAATTTTGTGCTGGTTTTGCACAGTTTTGTGTTTGGTTTGCACAGTTTTGTGCTTGATTTGTACTACTTTGTGCTTATTTTGTATTATATTGTGCTCAATTTGTACTGTTTTGCTGCTGCATTTGTACTACTTTGTGCTTGATTTGTGCAGTTTTGTGCTTGTTTTGTACTCTGTGTTCTTATTTTGCATTTATTTTGTACAATTTTCTACCTAATTTGTACTCGTTATCCTGTTATTTTGTACTGATTTGTACAATTTGTGCTTCTTGCCCTTATTTTAAACTTGTCTTGTACAGTTTTGTGCATATTTCATACAGTTTTGTACTAGTTTTGTGCATAGTTTATACAGTTGCATACTTGTTTTGCATTGTTTTGTGTTTAAGTTATACCTCCTTGTGCTTCATTTGTACAGTTTTGTACTTGTTTTGTACTCTGTAGCCTTATTTTGAACTGTTTTGTACTTGTTTTATACAGTTTTGTGCTTGTTTTGTACTCTATCCTTATTTTATACTGTTTTGTACTTGTTTTGTATAATTTTGTGCTTGATTTATACTATATTGTGCTTATTTTGTGCTCCTTGCCCGTATTTTGTACTTGTTTTGTGCTTGATTTGTAAAGTTTTGTGCTTATTTAATACAGTTTTGTAGTTGTTTTGTGCAGTTTTGTGCTTAGTGTCTACAGTTTTGTGCTTTTATTCCATTGTTTTGTGCTTAATTTATACTAGTTTATGCTTGTTTTGTACTATATTGTGCTCAATTTGTACTGCTTTGTGCTTGATTTGTACAGTTTTGTGCTTGTTTCGCACTCTGTATCCTTATTTTGTACTGTTTTGTACTTGTTTTGTGCTGCTTTGTGCTCGTTTTGTACAGTTTTGTGCTTGTGTTATACTATTTATCCTTATTTTGTACTTGTTTTGTATAATTTTGTGCTTAATTTGTACTATATTGTGCTTATTTTGTGTTCCTTGTCCGCATTTTGGACTTGTTTTGTAGAGTTTGTGTTTATTTCCTACAGTTTTGTACTTGTTTTGTGCAGTTTTGTGCTTAGTTTGTATAGTTTTGTGCGTAGTTTATACTAGTTTATGCTTGTTTTGTACTACATTGTGCTCAATTTGTACAGTTTTGTGCTGGATTTGTACTGCTTGGTGCTTGATTTGTATAGTTCTGTGCTTGTTTTGTATTCTGTATCCTTATTTTGTACCGTTTGGTACTTGTTTTGTACAGTTTTGTGCTTGTTTTGTACTATATTGTGCCTGCTTTGTACTATTTATCCTTATTTTGTACTGTTTTGTACTTGTTTTGTATAATTTTGTGCTTGCTTTGTACTATATTGTGCTTATTTTGTGCTCTTTGCTCTTCTTTTGTACTTGTTTTGTACAGTTTTGTGTTTCTTTTGTATTATATTGTTCTTGTTTTGTACTCTTTGTCCGTATTTTGTACTGTTTGTGCTTCTTTTGCACAGTAAACAAAAAAAATACTACCATCCAGTTTTGCAAGATATTCATGTCAAAATAGTAGTTATCCCAATTTTTTCTGCTACCACGCATTCGACCTTTTGCATTTTAACCATGTCAACGATTTGTGCTCGTTTATATAGGAGAAATTTTTTATGCAAATGGTAGTCAACTTCATGGACACACTGTGGAGCTCACAGAAGCTGCAATTAGTAAATCTGAATTTATTCAAAAAAAAAAAAAGAATCACAACTGCAAAGACGTTGTATCCCTCCCATTAAACGATATTGAACGTATTGCAGAATTAGAAATCTGTATTCCTTTTTGATTTATGCCAGAATTCTACGAAGAATTAGCGCCAATAAGGACTCCCCACTTCCGTACAAGAAGTGGCTGACCAGTGATGGAAAGACTTTGCAATTAGTTATATCTAACACCTGCCTTAAACATAGCCTCAAGATTTCCATTCTCAAGCTAAAATTTTTTTGTTAATTATAATTATGGTGATGACCAAGATGATGGTGTTGA
>SMLS01049689.1:0-10158 GCA_004785975.1 Popillia japonica | reverse complement strand
GCTTAAAGAAGACTTCTTACCCTATCATTACGATGATGATCTTTTGGAGAAAATAGGTCGTAGAACTCAGGGTCATGATGAGAAAGTTTCATTATACATTTATCCCATGGAAAGTCTTTTCAGTCGACTGTCCAAGAAGCCTGACGAACTCACAATTGTCAATAAAATTCGCAGAAATCTCTTACCTCATTATGTTGAACAATTAGCTCTGCAGGAAATAAGCACTATCGCTGATCTGTCTCGTTTATGTAAAAGATTGGAGGAATCTTATAGTTGGAGTGATAGATACTGAAGATAATAAAACGAAAAGTGCGCGAGTAGATGAAAAAAAATAGTGTCGAAAAATTGAGGTTTTAGATTATTGACGTTTGATTAATACAGTACCGATATATTATTAATTTTACGCTAAATAAACGTTTAAAATAGTAACGCTTAATGTAATTATTCTTAGATACAAACCTCCTGGAACTAGTAAAGTCAAGTTACTAGAACCGGATTTAGTATATGGTACATTAAGGTCTTCTATGAAAGTGACAAAGCAAGTATTATCTATTACCTGTTGGAACTGTAATCAAGAAGGTCATGTCTACAATAATTGTAGTCGTCAAAAATTCTGCCCAAGCTTTTTGAAGAAGTCCGTCAAAGAATATACCAGGCTTATCAGAAAAATACCAAAACTTATAATTTGACAAAACGTCAAGAGACATATCAAGAAGGTGAACGTGTGTGGAAGCAGAACTATGTACTCTCTAAACCATGTGATAGTTTCGCTGCTAAATTGGCACCCAAGTTTGTTCCTTATGTTGTTCATAAAGTCATTTCCCCTCTAGTCTACAATCTCAAAGATGAAAATGGTTCAGATCTCGGAAATTGGCATGTTAAAGATCTTAGGAAATATACCGATTAGTCGCAATTAGCTTACACCAAACCTTTTGGGGTTTTATTTTCTTTGAAACCGCGGTCTAGTCTGTCCCTTTTGTTGACGTCGTCATGATAAACCCCGTGGCGTGAAACAGTAAGAATTTCCTCCCTATCCTCATAGATATTTATGTGCTTATTAGTAAGTTGTCGTCGATACTGTTTCTCGTCGTTTTAACTCTGCACGAAGGGCATCACCCAAATACTCGTGCCGGTTTAATCCGCCGTGTCGTAAGAGGCGACTAATCAGAATCAGGAATATTCATTGCACCGTTTAACACCGAAATTATGGTACACCAACCTCTGTTATTTATATATTTTCTATCTTTCAAGCTTTAGTTTCCGTGTAAACGTTGAGAATCTCACTTAGCTATCTTCGACTATCTTCAACGCATCTTCAATACATTTTGTTGCAAGGAGCAAACATTACCAAGTTACCGAAACATTTTGACTTAATTATCTTTATTTTTGGCTTTGTAAGTTGATATAGTTGATATTATCTGAGGATATGCTATTTATCTATCGTATCTTGCCGTGTATTTTCTCTTTATCTTTCCCTATTGCCTACCTTCAAGATAATTCGACTGTGAGTATCTCTATAGCGAAAGTTTTTTTTTGACTTTGGAATGTATTTATTGATTTGTGACTGAATTTCCGATCTCGACATATTACTAGTTTTGACATTTATATTATTTCTATAATTCCTATAACGTATGTATATGGAATTATGCAATTATTGTTATTATTACCAAATACAATGTAAATATATATACGTGTAAAGAATAGTTCCAGTGGCGTAAAATAGATGGCGCCGCTAGTATTATATTTGGAAAGTGTACGACCAAACAAATATTGAATGTCAATGGAATACATAGTCTGTTGTACGATGTCGCAAAGGATTGAGATAGCTCAATGAGAGACAGAGACGGATGAAAATTACTAACTGCACGCGTATTGACGACAGAAGCGATGCATTAATCCCTGAATTGTTATTTCACAAGAAAAGCGGTAAATGTATAAAACAAATTTCAAACAATTTTTTTCACTGCTTACACATAGGTAATCTAGGAAATGTAATCACTACGAAACTATTGTGTTTTTGTTTCAGAAGACGTATCAGTCCAGTACACAAAAAGTAAATTTATTATTTGTTTTGTAAAATATTAGCTGAGCCAGTTGCACTGGTAGAATATTTTTAATTTTAATAAGCAATTAATGCCATATTCGAAATGAGTTTTACAGTTTTTAATATGTAAAACTGGGTGTTTCTTTCAAACTATTTCTAATATAATCTTATTCTAACTAGAAAAGAGATTGTTATCGAAAGATACTAAGATTGTGTTACTGAAATTTACAACATTCTCTTGCGATTTTTGTTAAATTACTTCAATTCACTAACACAAATTCCATAACCTTTGAAAAACATAAGCACATAACAAGGGTGACCTTAGAGACAGATATGAGTACAAAATAAATGATCACACATATTAATTAAAAATCAAGCAAGAATATAAATTTCAACATAGCTACCATTTGGACTCCAACTCACGCACATCCGGTTCACATGAAGGTCGAATCGGAAGAGAACGAAGAATCACACTTCCACACCTGTTCGCACAAAAACTTCCGCACATCAAACGGACAAACAAGCGGGATATTCACAAAATACGTATACACGTTCGTACAAAACGTAACGGAACAAATGTACCGGAGTATAAACAAAGACGGTAATACCATCGCATTTATATTAAGCTTCTCGTAATCTACAAAAACTACAAGGCTGCCAATTTTGAAAAATTACAAAATCTGAAAGTACTTATACGACAGAACCATCTTTTGGTCTTTGCGTTCGATTGTATGTACCCGTCTACTTTAATGCTTTTGCAGTACACTGAAAATATAGAAGATAAGCTTTACGTACAACGAAAAAGCTAATGGAAGATAGTTGATGCGTTTAATTTTAAATCAATACGATAAAACTGCCTGCAAATTTAATTTAGATCATATGTACTTCTTATTAGAGCAGATGCCTAGTCGAAATAATAATTAGTAGGTGACATACGTAGTAGGATATATGAATCAAAGTGTATATGTATATGTATTGTAATTTGAAATTAAATTTGAAGGTTAGTCATTAAAGTACATATTTATAACCTCTTTGCAAAGTATGAATTTTATTTGAAAAGGATATGTAAAATTCTTTAACCTCATCAGTATTATTCACAATGATGAACTTTTCGAAACATAATAATGTAATTGACGATGATGATGATGTGTAAGTATCTAGTTCGACTTGGTTTTTCAATAGAATTTATTCGACTACTGCTTGTATTACAGCAAAATAGTCTTACCTGTATCGACCACATCCACCGAGCAGTTATTAGATGTATCAGGTAACAAAATCGGCGAAGTAGAGCTAAACACTTTGTACGTATATAACTTAACATTCAAAATTTAGATATAATGTGTTTTATTTAAATTTAGTGAAGATTTTGCATATGCCAGTGAATCTACTGCAACAATAATAGAGCGAGTTGTTTGGGGTGAACAAGACACTACATTTCTATTGGAAAAATATGAATTATACATTTGTGAAGTTGGACCACGGAAACGATTTCATTCAAAAAAACATATGTGGAATCAAATTGCAAATGATATTTATACTAAATTCAAATTGATTATAACTGGAGCACAGTGTGAAACTAGATACAAAACCGTTTGTAAGCGAAGAAAACAATTACTAGATAACTCAAAGCAAAATACTTTAAGTACATCAGAAGAGGACAAAAATGGTACTACCAGCACTACTGAAGAAAGTACAGAAGCAGATGCACTAAAAAATGAAGGTAAATCTGCAAATGTGTTATGTGTGCAGTTTCTTCTACATCTTTTGCGGATGAATTAGGGCTTAATTATATTTGTGTATGCCTTAGTTGGCATACTAAGCTATGTATGAAGTCGAGTCCTAATAATATTACATAAAACAAGCTAGTGAGATAGTGGCCAGTCAAAGAATATTGGTTTTGAACCCTGGTATTTCTTTCCTGAAATCTCAAATTTCTTAGCAAGAGCAGAAAGACAGTATCATAAATCAGTCTGCAGCTGTAGGTATAATATCATGTAAGTCTCTGTCTTGATAGTAGTAGTAGTAGTAGATCAATACATACATACATTGATACATAAATATCAATGATAATGGTTAAGAGTGCAGGAGATGGTCATAACAGAAAATATAAAATATAGCCTAACAGTTTCGCAAATTAAATCTTCCATATCTTATAACACAATGATTTCCTTCTATAATATATTATTGAAGTTCGTAATCTTCCACTTAAATTAAAAACAACATATTTTGCAAGATTTCTAAAATACCAGTATTCAGTTAATGTATAACTAACTGCTTTAAGAGAATAGCAACTAATGCTTTTCATAGATAATCTCCACCTCCCCATTTGAAATCTTGCAATACGATTATTGATATTAATTTACTGACAAAAAATCGTCGAGTCACAAAGGAGACGTTATTTATCATTTTTTTAATAGAATGGTATCCCGTTCGATCTACCATTCGCTCTTAAGAGCAAACCCGCGGTATTAGAGCACGGTATTAAACAGCGAAATGGTAGTGTAACAAAGCCACCGAACACTTCCCTACAATATAAGTAAATAATAGTAGAGTAGTAGGAAGAGTAAGTAGTAGTAAGAATTGCTATGGCAGCCAGACAATTAATTCAGCTTTAGAAGCTGCTGCAACTAAACAACCACCACAAACGTAAAAATACACAGCACGGGAGATATTTCTTTTAGATAGACTACACATTGGATGTCTCAAATCATTACATCTATGATTGTCAAGTGTTTGTTGTTAGAAGGTTATTATTTCATCTCAATTCTAACATTTACAGTGACAATCAAAATGAAAGCATACAATTATAAATTATGATACAACTGCCTCCGTATCGATCTACCTAGCTTTCAATTTTACCTTTGAATGAAATTGCATTAGAACATCATTAGTATGTGTGAGTTACACCATAGCATGTGAAGTGTAAGTAGCCCAAATAAGAATTGAGACATATAATGTCGACTGCGTGGAACAACTGGCAGCACTACAGTAACAGACTGCATATGTCGAATAGGTTTAAATTCACCTTAATGTTCGTATTATCGTTTGCCAATCGTATAAACTACAGTTCGGCAACGATGACAATTTTTTTATAGAAAATAATACATTAAGTGCGGAAAACTCCCCGAATACAGGCGAACCTGAACTTGCGAACATCGTAAGTGAACATTCGAAGCAACGAACAACCAAAATTGATACCACCTATTTAACTAAGGAACATATGCTCTTGCTCTTGCGAACGGATGTTTAGTAATCCCCCGTTTTAACAGAAACGTGCACGTACTTACGTCAGTAGCTGTGCCCATAAAATCGATGTGCATGTGAGATGTTAGTGTCTCTTCCTCCATTAAACGTTAACGAACTTTTACAAAGTTTAACGAACACTGACACACGTATTATGTTCGCAAGGTGAGATTCGCCTGTATACGTATATTATTATTTTTAATTTTAGGTCTGCAAATGCATTTCGAACGATTAGAACAGACTAATCAAGAGCTTACACAGCAAATTGAACAATGTAGTATACGGGTTCTCACAATGGTTGAACGATTAGAAAAACATCATGTAGGTAAATAATATTTCATTGTGCACATATTTATAAGAAAAAAATTGTAGACTCGTCAACAGCAAAGGATTGAGAAAGCAATCCTAGAAAACAAAGATCAGTTAAGAACTAATTTTACAACATTATTTGAAAAGCTCGATAGTATTCATGTATGTACAAACGATTTAAAGTTTAGTAGAATTATTACCTTTCTATTTTGTTATTAGAGTTCTATTCAGAAAAATCAAGAACATCAACAACAACTCATAGAAAAATTAATCGAGAATAAACAAGAAGAGCAAAAGAAAGAATTTACTGCAATATTGAATATCTTGGACAAGATACATGTAAGTGATTGCGAATGAAACAGTGAAGACGTCCTATACATGTTTTTTCAAAAATTTATTCTAGAAATATGTTCATCTACATGCTATGCTACACATTATGTAATCATTTGGTCAACTAAGTAAACGTTGGTTGTGCATGAAAATTTCCAAACTTGATCTCCAGACTTAAAAAATGTGTACTATGTGCCGATTTACACAGTGCGCTGTGGCAATTGTCGCAGAAAAGATATACATAAATTGTCTATTCTGTTCTCCTTTTATTTTTTCAAATTGTCTACCGAAATACACTCGCCTCAAATATTTCATTTCCATAGCCTGTATTGAGCTGGCTTGCGCTTTGTTAGTACCCATGTTTCTGCCCCGAATGTCAGGGTCGGAAGGTAAATAGATTTAAAAATTTTAAGCTTTGTTTTCCTGGACACTTTCTTTCTACCAAGGAAACTTATTGAGCAATCCATATACTTTTGCTGCAGCTTTTATTCTCTCTTTAATTTCCTGCTTTTGATTTCCTTGTGAATCCACTACCACACCCAAGTATTTAAACTCATTGACTTGTTCTGTAAGGTTTTTGCCAATTGTTATATTCACTTTCCTACGTTCTCTTGATACTACCATTATTTTTGTTTTTTCTACATTCATCTTAATATTTACTTTAGACAGAGCAACATTCCATATTTCCAAATTCTTTTGTAGTTCTTTGTCTGAACTTACAAAGCTTGCCAAATTGGCTGCAAAAGCACACTCTGCTATCTACCGGTGCTAGATTCCAATACCTAATCTGTAGTTTACCTACTTTTGCTGTTACATATTTCTCTCATAATATACTTTATAATGGAATAAAAATATGACACTCCTTTTTATATGAAATTGAAAAGTATTCTCTTTGAAGTGGGACTCATTTATCAACTGATATTCGAATTCCCACACATGTCAACAGGGCAGGAGTTAATTGTGTGCCGTACCATATGCCAAACTTGACACACTGCGAATGTTGGCCTAGTTGACCACAGTTCGTGGCCACTTCACATGCGCTCATCAGAGGCACCCTTGCTGGTCATTCTTTAGTTTCTTCCATACCCTTTATTCTTTAAATTTTCAGAGTTACTGTACAACTACTCTACATTTTGGCTAATACTACTTGTTCAGATCAAAAGAATTGACCATATAAATATTTCTTTAGAAATATTTATATGGTCAATTCTATTATTTCTATTATTTCTAAAGAAATATTTATATGCTCAATTTCAATTCCGGTTTTATCGCGTTTCGTGATTTTGTGTTCCAAATTGGAACACAAAATCACGAAACGCGATAAAAACATATTTGCATATTTAATCAACAGTTAATATTCGGCGTAATAAGAATTTAACAATTTTATATATGTTTTAGGCATCCACAAAACAAGATGTGATAAAAAGGTAGGTGTAAACTATCAATGTTCACTTACTTTATTCTTGACTATTTCTTATACAAAATGAAAATACTTCATATTGTTGGCAGGTATTTTTGTAATAAATTATTTGTAACAAAATTGTTACAAACAATTTTAAATAATAATTATTTATTAAAGTAAGTATCACCACGTTCAAAACGAAGAGCAAAACAAAATCTTGTAAAAAGCTATTAATTGTATATTAATACAAATCAATTTATTACTACCAAATAATCTTTTATTGATCTGATTTTGTAGATCGCGAAGTCGTTCAAATTCGCGGAGGAAAAGATCCCAAGAAAGAAGTTCGTGTAGTTCCCCCAAAACCAAAAGAAGATTCCATTCACCTCATACTAGATCTCGTTCAAATTCCAAATCTAATTACAAAAGTCCAGTTTCGCATAGTTCAAGACGTTCCAGATCCAACGATAGATACAATTCAGCTTCCCATATATCGAATGTAAGGAATAATGACTATTCTTCGCGATCTACCAGACATGATAGAAGACGCACCTCCAAGTCTCGTTCGCCTGCATGTTCTAATCGTCGATCGTATCAAGAACCATCATATAAACAGCATGACAAATATAGATAAATTGAATGCAAATGGTTTCATTAATTCTACGATATTTTTTATAGAGCAATTTAATCGTATTATTTCTGCGATTTGCGTTTTGTATGTATTGTCTTGCATACGGAAAATCTTTCGTAAATTACTTTTTTTTAAGGTAATTTATATATTTGATTTTTGAAGTATTTTAGTTTGCAAATATTTTACTAATTATCGGTTTTGTTTTCTTTTACAATCAAGCTATACAATTTATTGTATATTCATAAAACGTATTTATACTTCATCTGTGAGAAAAACCTTGTTCAATAATATATTTACAACAACACCAAACTGTTCAATTGTTTACTTAACCTGGTTAGAAAGATTTGATTGTATATTGTCATAAAAAATGCAAGACAAAAAATATCTATCTGTTTGAATTAAATTACCGGCCCATTTCACACAATACTGTATTGGTTTACTTAGCTAGATAGCAAAGTATGAGTATGCAAGAAGATTAAACAAGTAAAAAAAGTACTACAGCAGTTTAACTTGATAGTACCTACTGTTCACGAAAGATGATCCTGCGTCATCAATTATATTTCTATGAACCAAATCAGTACTTCGAAGTCATGTTAAATGCTGTAAATACCAAAATGAATACGGAAGCTATGACACACTTGATTTTCGTCTTTATATTACATTACCCAAGCAAATTGCGTCAACTGTACGTCTGTACAGGGTGGCCAGCTAAGAATGCAAAGTGCTGTATCTCGTGAACTATTCATCCGAGAGACTATCTAAAGTGGACAAAAGAAGACCGTGGAAAATATTGCCAGATTTCCAAGATGGCCGCCAGAGGGCGTAACCGTCATTTTAAATTTTTAAAGAGATTTTTCACTGAAATCCACCTAGTAAATGTTACAAAAAATATGTGCTTTTTAAAGCTAAGCATCACTTGAGCAATTTTTGTTTAACACTTTTTGACGTATCTATTAAAATAAAGTGGTGGGGGATAATTTAATGTTTTTTTAAATAAACAGCTGTAACTCCTAAACGACTGAACGGATTTAAACAAACTTGGTCTCGTTGGAAAAAGCATTTACTGTTCTATCAAACCCATCTTACCTATGATTTGTCTAATTCTTGGTGACGCCGCTAGAGCCCGCTTTTTGATATAATAACAAAGAATTGCAAAATTCACTAAAAAATCAAATGCAATAATATGACTTTTTTTCCATAAAAGAAAATGAAATGATACCTAAATAGGTTAGTGAAAACGGTATCTCGATATCTTATTCGTAGCTTGAAATATCGAAGAAAAAAATTAGTTGTCATATAATTTTAAAAAAAAAAACGCTATTACACCGGTATTTATTGTTGTTTATTTGTCACTTTTCAAGATTCAATGATAAAATTTCATAATTTAATCAATTTTAAATAATAAAAGTATTTTGAGTTCAAAAAAAATTAGAAAAAATGTGTAGGGGCATAATACGGAAAAAGAATCGATTTTGAAATAAAACTAATGCGTCCTTCAATGTTCCAACTGTCTTGCATCACACTCAATGCAGTGTTGGAGTCGCTCATGCATGGACATTGTAGCAGCTTCAATTTCTGCTCTTAACAGACTACGAATGGCGTCATGTTCGAACCGCAACATCACATCTATTGGAGTCTCCATATAATAATAATAATAATATCGGCTTTATATTGTGTCGTATCCTGGTTGGAACTATTATCCGCCCTATTTCTGCGTATGTGCCGTGTTTCTTGATTTTCTGGTAAACCAATTGCCAATTTTATTAAAATTTGTGGACTTGCAATTACGGAAATATATGGTTTTGCAACTAGACGGTTGCCCTGCACATTTCTGAAGAAATGTGTGAGAACATTTAGTTCTAAGATATCACCAGACGTGGATTGGGCAAGTAACTATTTCCTTGGCCACTCTGATCGCCAGAATTCACCTGTTCTACTATTCTAACTTCTATTTATGGGGTCGGTTGAAAGATATTTTGTTTACCAAATTACACCAACAGTCAGAGACGACATGAAAATACTGTAGCCTATTTGTAGCCCGTCAAGAGCAGGAATTGAAGCTGCTGCAATGCCCATGCATGAGCGACTCCATTGAGTGTGATGCAAGACAGTTCGAACATTGAAGGACGCATTAGTTTTATTTCAAAATCGATTCTTTTTTCGTATTATGCTCCTACACATTTTTTCTATTTTTTTTTT
>SMLS01049686.1:0-22524 GCA_004785975.1 Popillia japonica | reverse complement strand
TTTTTTTTTATTCTATAATAGTGTCACAAAAATGACACATTATGATGATGACACGTTGACGTTGGCATTGGAGTGAGTGGAAATGTTAAAACAACTTTCTCGATGTGTGATTGTTTTCTGTCTCATTCTCGGCAATAGATTCTGCATCTGTCTCTTTCTGATATTAGCATCATACCGCCACACTTTCTCGTGTTTATTTAAAGTTAAACAACTGAATTAACGTCTGGCAAATTAAATTTAGATTTATTTAGCCGTTAATAAGATAATATTCAAATGCCAGACATTATAAAATACTTTGAATTTTTTATTTAAAAAAAAAGAAAATTCGCGTCTGGCATGTAATTAGCAATGATAAAAATGTCTGGCAATAAAAAATTTATGTCAGGCAAACCTATCCAAAGTGACAAAATTAAAAATTACACTTCTTAACATTCTTTTAAAATCTAGGATTATTACCTGTACAGGTAGGCTGCGCACTAATATAAGCAACCGCTACCGCCAGCCAGACGGCTCAGACTCTAACCCAAGGAGCAATAAGGACAACATATCAAAGAATCAGCAGACCTGAAATGCTCTCTCAAAAACGTTGCTAGCTCCTATACTATAATAATAACTCATGGCCAGCCGATGCCCCCTGTAATTGGCGCAAGCTGTTGGGGGATGCTAAGGCATGAATTATTATTATTATTATTAAAAATGATGCGGGTTAAGTTTAACTAAAGTAGTGATTTCGGCAAAAAAAATATAAAAAATTCAATAACCTGACAACGTCGCATTTTAAAGCAAAATTATTTTAGGTGTGAACAAAGCATCTGAAAGTACACTCAGTTTAATAGAAATAAGTAGGTCATTCAATTAAAAAAAAGTGATAATTACGTGATACGCTTTTTTGGGACATCCTCTATAAGTCAAATTAATTAATATAATAAAATGTGCTGCTTTTATCCTCATTAACATACCATCACTCAAAATTTTTATTGATTTAACGATATAGCTACAATCTACGACCAGAGTCTTAAATGGACACCCTGTATATTCTGTATCAATATCTGGGAGTCGTCTACTAACATCTAGTGATTCAAGTACGCATGCATTTATAATACCCAACCTTCTTTTTTTTCGAGAGAAAACATTACTTACCGGCACACGATATGTAAGACACACAGACTTAGGCTTCTTAGAATTGAAGTCACTACAGAGTCTCACGCTGCTTACGTAACACTCTTCTTTAGATTTACATTTTCCAACAATATATCGCGATTCATCAGTACTGTAATAACAATATAAAGGCTCGCCTTCAATTAGTTTTCTTCCAATATACGGCAAACCGTCTGTATCAAGTTTGTCCGCTAATTGTTCCTGTAAGGGATCTCTACAGAAATATGAATTTGGCTGATCTAACTCTACAAATTCAGATTTATAAATAGAGCCATGAGCTAAACCTCTTTCTTCTGAACATTTATTTATTATCATAGCGTCTTCCATGTCATAACCCTGTAAAACAATGAGTAGTGCAAAACTTATGTTGAATAACTAATGCTCTATAACTTACTGTGTAGCTAATGACTGCTACTATAGCGTTAGTACCCATAGCAAAGTCATCTAGACCAATGTTATCGTAATGCACCGGGCGGAAGAAAGGCGAAGCTGGAGTTTGTAGGCGATATAACTTTGTCTCAGCCTGTATATCCCAATTGTGACACGCTGAACCCATAGTTTGTTTACCCATCTGGCACTGGTACATATTTCTGGGTGATTGATTACAATCAGGCATTGGAATTAAGTGTGCTAGATTTGACATGAATGCAGTTTTAGATAGCTCCATATGTGTAGTCACTCCTTATAAAAATATAACAATGGTTATTATCACAAAATTTAACAAACTTTTATAGAAATGTATAAAGTGTGAATACTTTTTTTGTAAAAACTGGAGTGCATGAGCTAAAGAAGTAACTGGAACTTGAAAACCATCTTGGTTTCACGTGTAAAAGATCGTCGCACAAAACTGTTTACAAGAAATGTGTAATTTTCACAAAATTTATTTCTTTAAGAGGCTAACATGCGCCCAGCTCTTTTGCTGCCAATGATGTTTGTTATATGTACTAAATATCAATGTTGTGTCATGTCTATTAAGTAAAGATTCAAAGCGACGTTCCTCCAATGAAAATATGATCTAGTCAAGAAGCACTCCTGTAGAAGATATTTCGAACAGAACTATGAAGTATTATATTGATGTATAATTTTCAATTTCGTCGTCTCGTCCTTTTTATGAACCGGTATAATTTTAGCAATTTTTTATTTATTTAGATATGTAACAGTGATTATTGCGCTTATGATATGCTGAGTGTTCTCTAATAATAGAGAAAGTTCAGGTTCCATTATCCAAGTAAAGCACTAAATATTTAATTAATAGTCAGATATTTTAAGTATTTATCTATTTTTATACATGTGGAAGTATAAAAATACACATGAGTTATGCAAGGGCAAAATTTTGTTTAATATTAATTTTAAAATAAGTGTCTCTTTTGAAATAACTCACTGATTACATACTTATTTATGCATATAACTTGTATCTTTTGTTATACTTTTTATCTTTATTAGCCACTACTTAAGACATATTTTTATTTAACCAATGATTGTATTCCATTTGCAAATAGCAACATACCTATAACTATTAAATCACACTGAATTGTAAGTGATTTCTATTTTTATGATCATATATAAATTATAATCAAAGATAAAAGCATCTTTTGTCAAACTTTCGACTCCAATTGCCACATGGTATGTTGTTGTAGGTATGTTGGTACAAACGAGTTACAGTTTGTTGTGTTGTGTTATGTGGCACATACTATTATGTGTATCATATGTATCAATGATACGCCTAATATGCATCCTTATATATCTGATTCTAATCGATAACTATAGACGAATACAAAATATAATAATAATGACATATCTTTAAAATACTGCAATAAATTCCATTAAATTGTTTGAAATGTAATTCTTTAATTTATTTGTGTCTAGCAACTAATTTCTAAACAAAACCTATCATAAAATGCTCTTGCCACATCGCGAAAAAGATTACAGAGTGGCTCACAAGTAATGATGTTGCCCTGCTTCCATGACTTTCTCAGTCTCCAGACTTATCCCCGATATAAAATTTGCGGGCAATACTAAAGCAGAGAGTATCCATTTAAAAATGTAAACCAAAAACATAACTAAAGGAGATAACTTTTGAAGAATGGAGAAAAATTCCCGTCAGCTTCTGTAAGAGACTTATGAACAGTGCGCCCAAAAGAGTTCGTGCAGTTAAGCAAAGCACGATGAGGTACCATAAAAGAGTAAAGAAAATCTTTAAAATTGTTAATGAAGTTATATATACTCGTTCGACTTAGTATGTGTGGGAATCACGGGAGCGATACGCACCTGCCCAACTGCCTCAATGGAAGTATTACTGGGATGAGCACCCTTGCACCTGGTAATTAAGAGAACTGCAGTTCTTAGTGCCCACCGGCTGAGTATATCACATCGATTTAAAGAGGGTGACTTAACCGTACACTTAAGGATTCTAGGTGACCTCGCTGAAGATATTCTATCCTTAATTAAACCAACGGACAGCATGTTCATGTTGACAGCAAATTCCATCACGAGCGACCATTTAGCGTGCTATTTCCTAGCCGCGAAGAATGCAGCTCTGGTGGACCCAACTTTGAAAACGGAGCCCGTGTTTGGTATAGAGACGGATCCAAAACTAGCAACGAGGTAGGAGTTCATGGACCAATGATAAACTCTCCAGAACCCTAGAATCATCTCCGGCAATTTTTCAAGCGGAGATACATGCCATAGATCTATGCATTCGAGAAAACTTAGACAGAGGCCTGAAGGATGCCAACATCTATATATGTACAGATAGTCAGCCCGCCCTGAAAGCTCTAGCCACTCACAGGTTTGAGTCTAAGTTGGTCTGGGAATGTCGGATGAATGTGACGCAACTGGTCACAAATAACAGGGTATCCCTAATGTGGGTTCCAGGGCACGCAAACACCAAAAGAAATGACATGACGGACGAACTTGCAAGACAAGCCGCAGACATGCAGTTCATTGGACCAGAAGCTTTCTTTAGCGTATCAAAACACCAGCTCAAGAAGGAACTTGAAGACTGGGAAGCAAAAGAAATGGCACCCCTCTGGAGAAAAACACCTGGACAAACACAGGCGAAGAAATCATCAACTGCTCGCCAAATGGTAATAAAAACCGTCTTGATCTAAGAAAATCAGAATTAAGGTCCCTCAGGGGCCTACTTACTGGTCATTGCCCTCTAAAGTACCACCTCAGAAAGGTGGGCCAAGCTAATTAAGACAGGTGTCGTTTCTTCTACTACTAACTAGGATCTGAAACAGCCGAGCACATACTTTGTGAGTGCGAAGCACTGGGCCGGCGAGAGTTTCAGCATCTAGGACAGGCGACTGTAACGCCTAAACAGATTAAGGCCTTGGCACCCAAACTAATCCTGGGATTCGTTAGGAACATCGGATTAGAAGGATACTAAAGGAATGGAATATTCACAATAGATCAGTAGGTCGCCGTGAGGAGAGGTTATTGAGTCTGCACGACGCTTCTTTTTACAATACAATGCAATATTAATCTACACATCTATAACAACAACAACATAATTACCTTTATAAAATTCAGCCGGGCTTAGACAAACATCCAAATAAACCTGTTCAAATGTTCCTATCAATTCTATTTCGTTTATTTGCAGATTAATTAATGGTCTCATCATTCTTGCAGGTCCGCTAAACAAGTAAAGTCCTGGATACTGACCTTTAGTTCTCTTCAATGGCACTAGGGCAATCTCCAAGGTACGCGGTATTTTATCACCTTTGACTTTTAATAAACGTAACTTGTTCACGAATGAAGTAGTTGTAGTAATGGGGACATAGCCTAATATTTTTCCATCTAAACTTGTTGTGTAGCAATTCTTAAAGTCACATTTTATGTTATCAATTTCATCGCATGGTATCATTCCTAAATCCGCTAATATTAATGGAATATTGTTTAGTATATCTTTAGGAACAATATCTGTGACTATGCAATTCATAGTGAGATGATTCAGAAGACCACAAGGTGCACCATCTGGAGTATGCACCGGACAAATAAAGCCCCATGCATCGGGTAATAACTGCCTAGCTTCTGTTGTACGCATTTCTTGAAAAAACGCTCCTCGATGAACTGCCTTAAAGTGGGACATATACCGCATACGATTGATATTTTCTGGTACAATTGTGAGGCCTTTGTCTTGCATTAAGCCCAAACCAGAATTGCTAATAAGGTTGCCTGTAGCGAAAAACATTTCCAGTGCATTTTCGAACGTGCCTGCTTGTTTAGCTGCCAGCAGTATTTCTTGCTGACTTAGTGAAAAATTTGATTTAGAATTCGATTTTTTTAACAGATTTTGTTTAACACCAAGGAGCCAACCTTGAAGTTTTTCCTTTAAGACTTGCAAATACAAATGTCCCCCTATAAAGAGAAAAATGTATTTAAAAAAATGGAATTCTTTTTGTGGTACAAGATAAAATATTTTAGTTACATTGCAATAATAAAGATATTTCTATTTATATTCCCAAATAAAAGATGAATTTTGGTTTACAGGTAGAAAAAGACCCTATTTCCTAATCATAAGTTCATCATTGCAAACAGGCCAGTTTAAAAATGATGCTTTAAAAAGTTACCAAAAATCTTTTTTTTAAGAATGTACATGTGTATGTATATCGTTTCTATTCTTAACAAGCCAAGTTTTCGACTTATGAGTATTTATATCTAAATTTCCTTAAAAATATTATCTAATAATATACCATCCAATAATACTAAATAGGCTATGCTTATTCCTTTGACGGAAATATAATCTGGCTTCCTTTTATTTTGTTTGTGTACCGACTGAAGTACCAGAAAATTTAATGAGATACCAAAAAATACCACAAATGAATAATAAAAAAATGAAGAGCAAACAATTTTTTTTAGAAATTCCGCATCGTCTTTAAAATAAATTAAGAGATTTGCACTGGACAATAAGTTCTAGTGAAAATAAACAAATTAATGTTATGCATGCTTTAACGCATATAACTTCTAACAGTTTAAAGAATGTTAAAACGTAGGTAAAACCTGAAATATGCAATTATAACTTTACAACCACCTAAGTTCTGAAAGCTTAAGATTGCCAACAAAGGGTTAAGTTTTACGAGATGTAGTTGCTTCACATCCAGAAAGATGAAAATGTTTCTTCCTAAAGGACAACCCCATATACGAGACATTAACTTCTAGAAAGTATTTAGAAATTACACGAAGAGAACCGACAGATTTTACACACTCCCTTATCCAGAATGGTAGCAGTTGTATACATTTGATGGAGCTCTTAGACATATGTATGTATGTACCGGGTGGCCAGATAAGACTGTAAAGTGCTATATATCTATCAGAACCTATTCGTCCGAGAGAGAGAGCGGAAAAAAATATAATACTAAAGTGGTCAAAACAAGACCGTCGAAAGTATTGTCAGATTTCCAAGATGGTCGCCAGGGAGCGTAACCGCCATATTAAACTTTTAACGTGATTTTTCACTCAAATCCACCTAGTAAATGTGACTTTTAAAGCTAACCTTTACTCGAGTAATTTTTGTTTAACACTTTTTCGCGCATTTATTAAAATGAAGTGGTGGAGGTAATTCGATGTTTTTTTAAATAAACAGCTGTAACTCCTGAACAAATTTTAACGAATTTGGTCCTGTTAGAAAAAGGATTTATTATTCCATCAAACGTGATGGACCTATGATAATTCCTCGTAATGCCGCTAGAGCGCTCTCTTCGATATAATAACAGAAAAATTACAAAATTCTCTAAAAAATTAAATGCAATAATATGACTTTATTTTCATAAAAATGTAGTGAAAAGATACTTAAATATGTTTGTGAGAACGCTCTCTCGATTCGTTGCCTGAATTACGGACGAAAGAAAAGTTAGTAACCATACAATTTAAAAAAAAAACGCTATTACATCGGTATTTATTATTGTTTATTTGTCTTTCTTCAAGATTCAACGATAAAAGTTCATAATATAATAAATTTTAAAAAATAAAAGTATTTTTAGTTAAAAAAAAACCTGCAGGAGCACAATGAGAAAAAAGGACCTATTTTGAAATAAAACTAATGCGTTCTTCAATGTTCGAACTGTCTTGCATCACACTCAATGCATTGTTAGAGCCGCTCATTTCTTCAGAAATGTGCTGGGCAAACGTCTAGCTACAAAAACATATTTTGCCGTAATTGCAAGAGCACATCCTTTAATACGCATATCATAGGTAAAATACGTTTGATGGAACAATGAACGCTTTTTCCAGCGAAATCACGTTCGTCAAATCCGTTCAGTCGTACCGCTGTTAAAAAAAACATCGAATTACCCCCCACCACTTCACTTTAACAGATACGTCGGAAAGTGTTGAACAAAAATTACTCGAGTATAGCTTAACTTTAAAAGGCACATATTTTTTGGTAACATTTACCTACTGGGTGGATTTCAGTGAAAAATCACTAAAAGTTTAAGATGGCGGTTACGCCCCCTGTTAACCATCTTAGAAATCTGACAATATTTTCCACGGTCTTCTTTTAACCACTTTAGCAATATTTTTATTCGCAAGGTTTTCGGACGAATATTTCCGAGACACAGCACTTTGGATTCTTGGCTGGTCACCATTTGCGCATTTGAGATCATGGAACTAGTCTCCCAAATCGTGCAATGTTACCCATTTAGTTTTTCATCTATTAAAGACACACAACAAAATTATCTACAGACAAAGAAATTCAGTGATATGTAGGATTATGTTTACAATATCGTGGCCCATTTAAGGTATTTTTTAAATGTAACTCTATAATCATAAAAATCTTTATATTACTGTATTTTTTGTCAAGTTCTAACAATTCTGTTCAAGGTAATGGAAAAACATTGTAAAAAACCCTAGTCAAGAGCTTAATTTGAAAAAATTCAGGCGTGATTAGGTGATTTATTATGAATGATGATTATTATAAATAATACTTAAATTTTCAATAGTTGTCCGCGTTATGTTCTTTTTTAATGTATATCATTTCATATGTATATTAATCTCTTTTTATAACTACTTTTTTTTTTAATCTTAACATTTTCAAAATCAAAGTTATGTCGTAATTCTTTAGAATGCTTAGACAAAGCAGTTTCTGCGGTTATGTTATGCGTTACAGTGTATTGATGATTATAAAGTCGTTTTTTAAAGTATTGTCTAGGCTAACCTATGTAACATTTATCATAGTCTTTGCATTCTAATTTATACACCGTGTCCAAAGTTATCGGTGCACTATTGCTATCTTAGTTATTTCTGTAGCTACGATTTTAGTTAAATGAGCAAGTTTTTAGTGTTTTTAATGGTGATTACTATGGAGTTCTTGAACAAACAATTGAATAACGCATTCCCGAGAAATTTCGAAATTTATATTTTTTTTAAATAGAACCCCTGTATTATTTGTACATATTTTTGATCATCATAATATTTTGAACAAAAAATATCCAGTACATAACTATTCTTAACGCTAAAATAAACAAATGAGAAGCGTTCAAAGTTTTAAAAAATTATTACATGTAACTCTAGGTAGGTGATGAAAAATCATAAAAAATGTTACGTTAACAGTAGAATAACAACAACAAACATAATAATCAAATAATTTTTCTTTTGTATTACAAAATTTTGCCTAAGTGTGCTGTTCAATGAATTTCTTGGCTCTCGCGATAACGCTTTGTGTGACCTTTTGCGAATAATAAAGCAGTTCTGTTTGATTTCAATTGTCAAAGACACATTATTAATTGTAGGCTTCTTTCACTTTTAGCTAAAACAAGCATGTGATATGCTCATTTACGTTGTCAAAAACGTAGAGTTGAAGTCTCTTTCGCACGGTTAGTTATTAAAATAGTTTATGAAGAATAGTCGGTTATTTGATTTTGTGTTGTGTTCTTATAATTATAATCATTAATTCCCCCATGTTTTTTAAAAATAATGTCGTTTGCGCATTGAGAAAAGTGTGATACGCTAGAGGCATATCTTATTTGTAGAAAAAATGGAAAAATGCGCTTCGTTATTATGAAAACACATATGTGATGAATATAGATTTCTGATAGGAAGAAAGAGAAAGGATTTTATAGTTGACGAAGAATCAGAAGTAAACATGTTGACTTTTTTTGAAACCAATCCAGAAAAATGCATACGAAGTTGTACCAGAGAATTAGATTGGCAAAAGAGTACAGTGCACGCCATTGTAAAAAACACAAGTTGCGTCCGTACAAGAACACAAGAGATTAGATTTCAGTAAATGGTTGAGACATTTTTGTAATGAACGTCCAGATAAATTTAATTATATCCTATGGTCCTATGGTATGATAATCCTCAAATTCAGGTATTATGCATAAAAATTTTGCGATCAAATGAATTTAATTTGTAGGTACAATTTAGGAATGTGCAATAAGAAAAATCAATATTAGCTATAGGTACATATATCAATAGCATTTGTTGAGTTAGACAAAACTTTGTAATACAAAAGGAAAATTATTTGATTATTGTGTTTGTAGTTTTTATTCTACTGTCAACGTAATATTTTATGATGATTTTCCATCACCTACCTAGAATTACATGTTAATGATTTTTTAAACTTTGAACGCTTCTCATTTGTTTATTTTTACGTTAAAAATAGTTATGTACTGGATATTTTTTGTTCAAAATATTATGATGATCCAAAATATGTACAACTAATACAGGGGTTCCATTTAAAAAAAATATAAATTTCGAAATTTCTCAGGAATGCGTTATTCTATTGTTTGTTCAAGAACTCCATAGTAATCAGCGTTAAAAACACTAAAAATTTGCTCATTTAACTAAAATCGTAGCTACAGAAATAACTAAGATAGCAATAGTGCACCGATAAATTTAGACACCCTGTATACGACATTACTTCGATGATCTTTTTAAATCTTAGTATTTAAATTTGCATTATTACTATAATTGTCTGTTATTGTTTTGTGTAAATGTAATGTTTAAGTCTGATTTTTTAAATTTGTATTTAATTTTGTCACTTAAGTCGTTGATTATATAATATAATAATAATGATTAATGATAATATAATAATAATAAAATAACATAAAAAAATGGTACCATATAAGTGGAAAATGTATCAGCAACATAAGATTAAAGAAAAAGCATACAAAATGTTTTTTTTATTTCTTGTTATTACCTACATTTTATTACATATTTACATAGTGCAGACATGTCAAAATTTCTAATATGATGTAAATTTTGTAGTTCGTATTGATTTGTAACAAATTTCAATAAATTAGTTTTATTTTTTGTCAATTCTTCTCTTAATTCTGTCACACGATATGTGTACAATAAATTAATTTATTCACTGTACTATCAGTACATAACCGGTTTAGCTTTCTTAATTTTCTGATTGCAACGTGTAAAATATTTTTTGCGAAAATTTACTTTATAATTTTAGCAGATATTTAGTATGATATCAAATAGGCTTTAAATATCAATCACTATCACTAGCCTTGATTTTCATTTTATATGTACCGTAAATAAGAGTAAGATTAAATGAAACGTTATACGAAATCCATAAAGAAATCAGTTCTCTCACAAGCCACACGCAAAGTTCTTGGTTCCCATCTTGTTGATTTAATATAATTTTCGTTTTACGTTCCAAATGAACAATAAATACTTTTATATTAGTCTTACCTAGTAAAAGTTCCTGCATCATAACCGCATCCGCTCCTTCAACTTTGCATTTGTCTTGTGCAAAAGAAAAAAGTTTTTTCGTCATGAACACTAGCATATTAAATTTATCTCTGGGACTAGTAAGGTGAATTAGTACAGTTTTATCCAATATGAAATCGGCAACTTCGCTGTCAGTCCACCACGTTGGACATTCATAAAATTTTACACGAAACATCTTGCCAATAAAATCTTTACAATGTTGATGAGTATGTAATCCTTCGGAATGTGATGATCTTAACATATTTTGAATACAGCTGGAAAGTAGAATACTTAATAGATTTATACTAGCTGAACCTACAGTTACACCCCCAACGCTTATACAATAACTGTGGACGCCGCGATATATAGCTCAGTTTAAAGATAACAATTTTTTTCTATCGTGAATGCATCTCAATGGTTTCCCAGTTGTACAATTTATCAGGCTACCATAGAAGCTGTTTCTATAAAGGTCGCTTCTCATTTATACTACACTCAGCTCGGCGACGCGACGCGACGCAGCGATGCAAAGTGTTGCGTCGTTGGTAGGTATTCTCATTATAGCGACAAGAAGAGACGCCGATGCGATGCTACACGCTTTTTTCCAAAGAGTTCCACAGTTGATTTTTGTTAGCCTACGCATGAAAATTGACTTTGTTCTTAAAAATGTCTACTTCATCAAGTTTTTTGAAAAAATAAATTACTTAATAAAGAAAATATTTACGTGTTTCATTTAATTGTAAAAAATGTTCTTTTCTTTTTTATGTTGATTACTATATTGTTTGTCTGCCATATCATATAGTACTGCATATTCATTCACAAGAATGATCAACTGCTCCGCTTTTTCATCATCCATGATTGAAAAAATTACGTGTACTCTGGTTAGCATCGGGATTGATACTAAGCGACGTGGCGCGACACACATAAAGAAGCGCTCACGAAACATTAGCAACGTTGCCGCGCGACAAAGCCACGCGTCGCAAGCTGTCGCGCAGCGCAAATGAGAACGTATTCATTTAAAACAATGAAACATTTATCTAGCGACACTTTGCATCGCGGCGTCGCATCGCGTCGCCGAGCTGAGTGTAGTATAAATGAGAATCGACCGTATGTATAAAAGAAGTTCTATAGACCGCGCCGTAATTGTTCTTTAACGTACGGTACTGGATCGGGCAAGCGATGTTAGCGCGTTGCACACCGGCTAGAGTTTATCTCGAGAACTTTGGGCTGCCAATAACAGAAAATGACGGCTCTACACCGGCGATAATCTGGGATTTAATGAAAACTTGGCCAAAGTGTAAACAAATTAGTTAACTGTAAAACTTTACAAGCCCACTGGCGTATCTTGTAGTACAAGTGAAATTAAGGATATTTCATCTTTATAGTATGTTTCATTATGCTTAGTTGTTTTTGGAAAATGATGCATTTTATCTTTACCACTTAAGAGTATGTACTTATTTTTTAATAGTTCAAACAATTCGAAAATGCAATTGGAAAGTAAAAGAACTTACACATTTTAAAATTAGATAAAAAAATGTCTAAACCCTACTTTTATACTAGTTAAGAGTTAACAATTATTGAGATAATATGGCCTTAACAATAACCAAAGATGTTCCGAATGTGCCTATATTATAGCAACCGATACTCGTATATAACATTTAGAATAACTACCTAGCCAACCCTATCTTTAGTCTTAACAATGAAAAATAGGAGACATCAAATATTATTTTACATAAACGTTATGTATCTAAGAGATTGCCCATATATTCATGGACAAGCTGTATATGCGACTATTTGCAAACAATTATAGTGCATAAATACTAATCGAATATAATTCACCTCAATTTATGATCGCTAATAGTTCAAAATCATTTTCGTGTGATTTATAAAATTGCAGTTTATATTTCCAATAATTATACACATAATAAGTTTTTAGACCAGCATCAAATAACAGCAAATGATATGGTTGTTATTCTATAACTGGCCACTTGTCCAAAAAAATAGTATAAATTTTAATTGAAAGATTTAAAGAATAATAGTTCCTCATACTACATCAATGAACTTTAACAGTAGATGCACTAGCTGGACTATCAGCGCGTAATTTGTCTGTTAAATCAGACAAGTATGTCGTCGGCTCTGAATTTACCAATATATTGAAATAAATAAATAGAATAAGATGAATTGTCAAACTACATAAATATAAAAAAATGAGTACCCTATTTTGGTTTCTTTTCAATAATTTTGCCTAATATGTTGCTAGATGTACTTAAATACCAGTTTGCACAAATAAGAAAAATAAATATGCATTCACTTGTGAGTTCCTGTGCATTCATGTTTAATTAAATTAATAAAAGAGGGAATTACAAAAAATGGTATAAAGAATGTTAGAATGCTGTAACATTAAAAAACTATAAAGCAATTGTAAATTACATATAAGTTTATAACTTACTCAGAATAATATAAATCACTTTCACAACCTTCCATTAACTTTTTATAAATATAATAATCAGTATAGTCACATAAACTCTTCATGATTAGTATTAGAGGAGCATAATATAATACTTTTCTGTAACTAAACATTAATTTTACACTTCCATCAGTAACAAAATGCAAAACGTTATTCTAAAATAAAATATATAGTAATAATTCAAATAAAGAACTATCTCACCATTTACCGTTGATGTTTGATCAGTCATCACACATCTAATTAACACACCATATTCTGAAAATAAGGATCCCCTCATTTTCCAATTTGATCTTTTAATTGTGATTGGATAATTTCTCCTTGTCATTAAAAGCATGCGGACTAACCTCTCTAGTCCTTTTATAATGAAGTACCCACCCCATTCCTGTTCATGCTCACCATGCTCAATTAATTCTGCTGGTTTCATATGTGCTAAATGACACCGGTTTGACTACAATATATTTAGTAAATGCTCAACATGTAAATTAAAGCTAACTTACTTTAATCATAATGGGTATGTCACCAAGATCTTTATCAAAAGCAACTTGTAGTTTGCCATTAATAGACCATGAAACCCTAACACACAGCCTTCCCCTATATGTAACACCTCGTTGTTTACATTCAGTTGGATATACATTTTGATTTTTTATGCCTATAACACCTAAGGGTGCTGCTGGATAACCTAACGAAACATCTTCAATCTTCAAACATACTTTATCTTTGGTAGGTAATTCGAATTCAACAGGGTATAAATTTGAAATCGCATGGTCTAGGCCAGACTCTACCATGTAATTAAAACTATCTATGTGAGGCTGTCCTAGTTGTGCTAAAAGCTAAAGATAATTTTTAGTATGTACAACATAATGTTCAATTAATCATACTGGGTTTTGCTTCACTGGAGGCTTTCCAAAATTATTGCTTGTAAGATTTCTAAGTGTAGGTGTATTCAGTAGCATTTTATTGCTTGAAATTTCTCAATATTCAACAGCAATTTTTAAGCAAATTTTTGAGGTTATACACATGTTATACGCATTGTGACGCATTGCCACTTGGAATAGTAGCGTAGAAACACGTGAGAAACACTCACGACTCACACACACATGACACCGACTGTACCAATCAGAGACTACAAACCACGGGTGTTTCTTTCAAATTTGAAATTTCCACCTACGAACCTCCTAGTAGAACTAAATATAGTATTGTTGCCAAGTCAATAGACTTTATATTAAAGCAATTATAAGCATAATCACAATAATATCAAAAGAAGTTTTGATATGAAATATGAGCCAATTTATAGCGATATTTTCACCAAAAAATCTTTTTGTTGTTCTTATCATTAAGAAATCACAACAACACGGGAGGCTCGCGTTCGATTAGCTATAAGAGTGACGACGCATTCCACGATAAAAATTAGACCAGACCCGTATGCAAGCGCCACCTGTGAACCTCCTGGTAGTACTAAACTAGTAAACAACGGCGATGGCGGTACTTTTAAATTAGTACAATGCTTTTTTTTGGTTCTAAATATATGTACTTTAAATACGTGTTTCAATCTTGTTTGATCTCATCAGTGCGATATAGGTATCTAATATAAATATAGAAATCACAGACACGTATTTACGTGTATAAATAAAAATAAATTCTGGTAAAAAATAAAGTTAAAGAAATATTTAACATTCAATAAATAACATGTGTATAAAAAATATAACATTCTCGCTCAAGTGCCCAGACAGCAAGGTGTCTACCCAATTGGTAATGAATGAATGAATATAACATTCTCTTACATATGATGATACATTAATAAATAACACAATATAATCTTCAAAAAATAAAATAAACTATGTACTTTTTCTTGCGTTTCGAACAGATCTGTTATTAGAAGACCGACAAATACGAAACTTATCATGAAATTTCCTAATAATTAAACTAATAGATAGATTTAACAGCTCTTGCTGAACCAAAGTTTGATTATCGGAATGGACACAAGTAGGTATATCATGAAAAGCTAACCTTCCGCAAAGTTACCAACATTTTCTTCAGAATAGAATTTACATGGTAAAATGACTTTAGCAAGACAACCATCCTATCGTAAATGTTAACATACATATAATACCAAACTAAAAGTGGGATAAAGAAGATTATTTGAGTCGCCAAATTCCTTATACATTGTAAATGTATGACGAGGTTCTACGACGTTAGTAGCAAAAAAGGAACATTTACAAACCTCATAATCGGGGAAATTAAGTTTTTTTAGGATGAATCCACAGACATAGGCGACAGCTTGATAATTAAAATCAATGTCATCGTTAATCGGAACATTTACAGAAGAAAAGTTCAAAATGATCTTCGCAAACATATAGGTATTTGTTTTGAATTCAAAGAAACATTAACACCAAAAAAACCTTTAATAGAGTTCAACCATGCCTGTTTTATTATCATCAGAAGGAAGAGTGAAGAAGTGTTTATTTTGATAACCTGAATCAGGAAAAACATTGGACTTTCGCAACCTGGAATTTTACATTTATATTTGTACATACTTGGAAAAGCCATTATAACAATACTTTTTTACATCTACATACTACAACAATTACCTAATAAAATAAAACAACAATTGATAATAACAAATCTTATCCGAAACTTGTGCCTCTTTTGTTCATAACCTCACCTGCTACCCTGCTACTACATAATTTGTAACAATTTGTAAGCACTACGACGCCATCATGATTTGCATTTTTATTGTATCTTCTATATTTTACACCGTTGCCATGTTGCTTCTTCTTATAGTTAATCATAAGTATTGACGGATTTCTTAGTAATGAGCAACAAAAAGATTTTTTGGTGAAAATATCGCTAAAAATTTGGCACATATTTCATATCAAAACCTCTTTTGACGTTTGATTAAAATTGCTTTAATATAAACTCTACAATGACTTGGCAACAATACTATATTTAGTTCTTCCAGGAAGTTCGGAGGTGGCGCGCACATCTTACCCGAAATTTCAAATTTGAAAGAAACACCCGTGGTGTCTAGCAACTTGGTAGGAACCGTAGGAACGCACGCCGTAAAGGTGTTGCGCGACTGCGGAAGATTCAACTCTTCCGCAAAACGAAAATGGGTTATATGCTCTTTATATCTAGTTTCAATGGATCTTTAAGTTTGTCCAATATAAACTTGATCACAATCCTTACATGCAATTTTATAAATTCCAGACCTTTGTCTCATTTCTACTTTGTCTTTGGGATTTTCTGAAAGATTTTTTTGTGTATTTTTAGTAAAATGGGTATTTATCAGTGCTAACAGTTGTACAAAGAAGTCATAGAACTTGTCGAATATCCAATTTTATTTAAAAAAATATCAAAGTACAAGTTACTCGTACAAAACGAGAGTTTCTAGTTAAATATAATATCGAGTCAATACAAGAAACCGTCGTTATTTACAGTAGACGATAAGCTTTATTTTAAGCACAATTAAAGAAACAATGTACTTATTGATTTTGCTTCCACAACATTAATCTAATTCCACACATTTCACTTTTCATCAGACCTTCGTTCGTCATTCATTTGCTGATCTTCAACGTTTGGCTTTCTTACGTTTAGAGCAGTAGTTACTGTATACAGAAAATTTATAATTATTCTGTATATAAAACTATATGTTCCATATATCCAGCGCATGAGACACAAAAAAGGTAATCCAATGAATAAAACTAGAGATAAGCCTAATATAGGTATTAATACTTTACTGATAACGTAAGTAGTACAATGGAAGAGGTACCACACCGCGAGAAAAGGACTTAATGAAGTGGCTATAAAACCCAATAGCAGAAGAAAGAACTTATTTTCTTCTTCCTTTTTGTTCATACTGCAAAATAATTTGTACAATTCATTGAGGTAGAGTGATGTACAAGACATTTTCACTGAAATTTATCCTAATTATAATGTGTACCGTGTCAAATTGCTACTATCTTGTCAACGTCAAATAAATCTGAAAAATTTGCATCTGACTACTATCCGTGGTGGTCATTCTCCAATAACTCAAAATGTTGGTATTTAAAACATATACCTACTTACTACTTATGTATGTCTTTCAAAATGTATATCAAAGGTAGTGATGTAGCAACTGTTGTGAAAATATGTTATGTCCTATTTATTGCACCATTGGCAATGTCTTCAATCAACTTTGAACTCCATATACAAACATTGAATTGGAACTTGTGTTATAACTGAAATGGCATATCGGACTATTCGCATATCCGGTAGGTGTCGAGCACAGATCACATCACTATAGATACCTAACTTAACATACGTATACATACCTATAACGTTATGTGGATGACATCCGTAGAGACGGAAGGGGGGAATTTGCTGCAACCCGTTTTACACCGGCTTTAAAATAGTTGCCTAACGTTGTGATTTGTTTTTTTTAATTATTATAGGTATAATTGGGATATGGGCATAAATCAAATACATTTATTAAGTCAAATTTATAGTTTATTGTTAAATAGTAATAATTAAACAAACTAAGTAAACCTAAAGATATAGTAAGTACTACGTATATTGCTACTGGAATTACTAAATAAATGTATAATGGAGGGCACATGATTCAAACTCCAATAAAACTTGTCTACTATCGTATCCAAATTAATTTAAAAAAAAGAAAGTTCATTAAAAATTAGTAATCATTTTTCAATACGAAATGTTGATGAAATAATATTTGCAAAAATGATCAAATTATGAAACTACTTTACTATTATTTTATTAGTATTCGCTTAATGTTTTTATTGAAACAACGGAAAATATACAATGTGTCTTCAAAGTATGTGTTTTCTTTGTAAGAAATAAGAGGGTATACTTCTGTTGGCAAAATTTCTATTTATTGCAAGAATGTTGTCAGATTTGAACATTTTGTCAGATTTGAACATTGCTGAAGAAGATAACTATTTATGCATACCTTATGCATATCTTATAGTAATACGTATACAATATGTAGATATACCTTCATATTAACTTTCTAAAGGTGTATTGATCATTTTAATAAATTCCATTGTTCCACCCAGTAAGATGTTTTAAAACAACTGATAAGCTTTAGATATGATTAGCGAAATCAAATTTGTTGTGTTTATTTGACGAAATATAGACAGATATATACAAGCGCAATTACTTAGTATAGTGAAGTCTGAGTCGTTTCCTTTGCCTCTCGATAGTCATAATAAGCAATACATTAAGAGACCAACAAAGAGACATAAAGCTTCTACATACAAGTACTACTACAGTACCGAAAAGGGTTATAAGTAGACGAATTTATAGTACAAGTTTTCTAATCAAGAAACATGCTTAATAATTATACAAATTAAATATTATTATAACTAACATTCATTCCGCAGATTAGAAGCAATACAACTGTATAATGTTCTACTTGTTTTCCAGTTATTTAAATGTCTTATTTTCTTATCTTTTCAACAACTCACTAATATCCTAAAAAACTTACTACTTTACAGAAGGTTATAAATTTGGCGATCACGATGTGTACTTTTCCCAACAAATAGAAGTGCGCCCGAATATTTCCTACCTACAAATAGACTATTATTATTATAAAAAAAAACAATGTAGCAGTTCATCTTCTCAACGTCTTTATAAATTTTTCATTTCCATATCTCTTCATTGGATCATCAGTGGTTGCTAATTTAAGTTTTCCATTCAAGATAAAATTTATATCTTTGTACCATTAAATTAAAATGTTACCTACAAGACGGCTGACTTCTCTTATAAATAATTTCCTATGATCTTCACAGTCCCAGAGAAAGATGTCCATATTTTGTAGCGTTGTATATATACATTCAATATTACGACAATGCTGTGGTTAATAAGTGGTTAATAAGATTTATGAATGCTACCCTAACTTTCAAGCTGCAAAATCGACGTAACTACTCGGCAGACATGACAGTTGTCAGGTTGTCAGTTTCAAGCACACTTTATACAACAAACTGAACGCTTACGTATATGTGTCCAATGTAGCTTTGCTAATTTGGCTGCCTAACTAATATTTCCCCTCTCACCGATCTCTGGGCTTGCGTCCCTCCATAAGTATCCAATGATAGGGTATGAAGTTCAGTATCTATAGTGATGTGATCTGTGGTGTCGAGGCTAAGATTATAGCGAAAAAAAACAAAAATATCATGAAAATGTTTTTTCACAGACACAGTCTTAACGGCGTAGGTAAGTTATCAAAGAATGTGTAAAATTTTTATTGTAGGGGATGGAATTTTCTACAAAAAGATCTGTTATGGCCTTCAAGTTATACTATTTTTTTATAAAGGTGTGATAAGTGCTGATTTTTACCCTTGTTTGCACTCCTTCTTATTATTATTAGATTAGATATACATACACTTATCTTGTATAACATAAAAGAAAATGGCTTACCGACATATTAAGTAACAAGCTGTACATTAGTAAAGATTATTATGGAAAACGTTTTTTTTTAATATTTCCAAATTTTTGTTCATACAGTAACATTATATCGATATTGCCACCACGTGAAATAAGGCGACCCGGAAACATCGTCTGTAAAAGGTTGATAGTTTTTCGACTTGTATGCGATATGGCACCATTCTGTTGAAACAACATGTTTCTCAGATTTCGTTCTTTCAACTGCGGTCCAAGAAAATTACGTAACATCTCACGGTATCGTTCGGCATTACTTGCATCATCTTCAAAGAAAAAGGGTCCTAAAATTCCAGCGCTGTAACCACCGCACCATACTGTGACTTTAAGGGACTGTAACGGTTTTTCATGAATTATTTGAGGATTACTACCCCAAAAGCGGCTGTTTTGTTTATTTACATGTCCACATAAGTGAAAATGTCACTCAACGGTCACTCATCGCTCATGATCATTTTTGTGTGGAAAGCATTAATTTCTTTATTTAAGTTTATAGACGTGTTGCTCCATGCTAGGCGTTTTTCATAATCGGGAATGAGGAGCGACTGGGTTATTTGAATTGCATAGGCATATACCTAAGTGAAGGTCTTTTTTTCATAATTCGTCGTAGAGAACGATCACTAATTTGTAACTGACTGCCTCCAAGCCCTAGAAAGTCCTTCTGTGGATCAGGCTACCAGCCCTGCCTCAGTGGACAATCTGGAACTGCTTCTCACCGCTAGCGAAGGAGAAGAGCACTCTATGGAAACCAAAAGGGAGAGGACACCTGTTGCCCCGGAGCCTAAGGAACCAAAGATCAGACTAAGCGGAGCCGCAAGGAAACGTTTTAGGTGGTTGCTGGAAAAAGGGCACGCTGAGCCAGAGACCCGAAAACTAGCCCTACAGCCGATGAAAGCTTCCTCTGAGAAAGGTCCGAAAAGAACCAGATCAGATGGTTCTACGCCTCCCAGAGAAGCTAAAAAACCCAAGATTGTGGAAGGGAAGAAGAAACAGCCCTGCTGAAAAGCTGAAAAGTATTGTCAGCCAGTTGAAACCATGGGAAGGGGCCGATCTAATGGCTGTAGAGGAAAAAGACATTCCTCGGCCAGAGATACTCGTGGCATTCTTCCCTAATAGTGCACAAGAGTCCAACGAAAGGATCTTGCACTTCATAGGTGCCCAAAACGAGGGACTAAAAGTGTCAGAATGGAGAATTCTGAACAGGGGAACGGAGAAAATCTCCGCGAATCTTACCTTCTCGGTTGACCAGCTATCAGCCGAAAACCTAAAAAAGTGGGACTACCTCATAAGCTTTAAGTTTGGCCTAATCCAACTGAGGCCCAAGAGGAGTTCAGCGACTCCTACAGCAGAGGCGGGAGAAACCTCAAAAGAGGGGAATAAGCCTACAAGTAGCTCTGCTACTGTAGTAACGGCTCCCTCTACAGAGGCGAAACCCCACACCTCCAAACAGAATGCTGAACAAAGCGCGGGCGGTTCCTCAACGAAAAAGAGCTTTGAAAAGCCTAAGCAGGTACCTCTCAAAGGAAAGGCCAGGTCAGGAGGAGATGGAATGGGACGCAGGGACCCACCGCCTCCGAAGACCACATGTAAGGAGCAATGAAGACCATACGCTTCAACCAGATAAATCGTCACCATGCTAAAACGGCCTCGGATGTGCTTAGCAGAAGATTTATCAAGGAATCACTGGACGTGGGGCTAATTGTTAATATGTAATGATGATTCACTTTGTTCTTAAATATATTTATTACATTCTAATATATTTACATGTATAAAACAACCTACATCTACGGTTCCTTATTAGCGACTACTATTCTACCCTAAAGAACATTAATACATAAGTATATCAGACATATACATTCTTCCCATATGTAGACTAAACAATTAGATCATCCGCCCGCTGTGCGACGGATCTCGCCACATAAACAAACTTATAATATGAAGTTACGCATTCCAACACTAATACAAGAGCCCTGGTCCTAAGGGAACCGAATTAAAGGCTTACCGACACAAACATGTAAGTTGATTTATTTAAACAAGCATGAACGACCAAGAGCAGGTATGCTGCTCAACAAAAACCTTAAATTTCTTCCAATTCCAGACAGATACTTGGTCGCGGTGATGATTGAGGTGCCGACGAAAGAAGGTAGGCAAGAGGTTGTTATCGCCTCAGCCTACCTCCCTGGAAACGGTGAAGCTATACCTCCGGAAGAAATCCAACTCCTTCTGAACCACTGCAGAGTGAGGAAGAAGCAATTAATTATTGGATGCGATGCCAACGCTCATCACTCCGTCTGGGGCAGCACGGATACCAATAAACGAGGTGAGTCCCTTTTTGAATTTTTAGTTAGTAATAACCTAACGGTAGTCAATAACGGAAACACACCTACATTCGTGAATAGTATAAGGCAACAAGTACTTGACTTAACGCTTGCCTGCCCGCTAATTAGCGAAAAAATACGAAGGTGGCATGTTTCGGAGGAGGAGTCCATGTCGGATCACAAGCAGATCCGATTTGACCTACTCGCCCCGTCTCCCACTGTAAGGGAATACAGAGCCCCCAAGAAAACCGACTGGCATTTGTATCGTGAACACCTCAAAACAGAGATTGACCGCGATATAAGTCAACCGGCCACCCTTGAGGACATAGACCTCAGTGCACTCAGGCTGCAACAAGCGATGATAGCATAATATGAAAAAAGCTGTCCTGTTACACAGAGGCGCAATGCTAGACATGTGCCTTGGTGGAATAAAGAGCTAGACAAGCTCAGAACCAATGCGAGGAGGCTGTTCAACAATGCCAAACGCAA
>SMLS01049684.1:0-12113 GCA_004785975.1 Popillia japonica | reverse complement strand
TGCCAAATAAATGCAATAATGAGCCAAAATATTTTTTCTAAAAGCAATTTTCGTAGCCCCACGTTGGCAGTGCCGAAATTTATATATGCTATACAACAAACCAATGAATTGAAACCTAACACACAAAAATCGCGCCAGCTAGCAAATCGGTTCTTAAATGTTAAAAAAAAAACTGAATTAAAAAAAAATTGACGTATTCTCAGGGAGAAAGGTATGGCAGAGAGGTATATACATACCTCTAAACGGGTTATTTGGCGAGACTCTATTTTTACTAGTCTAATAATGATTTTTACTAGTATAATAATGACTATAATAGGTACGACCTTGATATTTAAAATAGTCTGCAATTACAGAAAATAATGATGCAAACAAAGAGAAAGTTTCCTTAGTAAGTAAGTTAATCTCAAAATAGTTTAATTTTAACAAAAATAATAATAACAAATTCTTTAATTTTACAATCAAAATATATTTCATAAAAATAAAACACTTTGTCAAAGATAACGAAATAACGCACGGTTAAATATCAAATTTCAACACAAATGACGCATGCGCAATAAATTTTGTCAGGAAAACTAATCACACCCGGAGGTATGATTATAAAAACCTGACCTTAAATCTAACAATCTCCACCTAGAAGCTATCCCAAGCAAAAGAAATTAAATTAACTCTCAAATACAATAAAAATGAACCAAACAATAAAAATTAATTAAAACAGCAAACGTTAAAGAAACTTAAAATTTTAAAACTTCTGAAAAAGAACCAAAAAAAAATGACCTCGAATGAAACTTCTAGATTTCGATACTCTAACTACTAGATATAAGTGTACTTACAATTATCTACATCACAAAATTAACAAAGTGAAAAACTACCTGCGTTTTATGCAGACAATCGCGAAATACACTATTAATGAATCTCAAAATTAATAATCAATCAAGACAACACTCAGAGTACATAATACGTCCAACCTGCTAAAAACGCAGATGATCTCTCTCAAGCACACGAGAAGCGTGCACTTCGCCAGGAAAACTCTGAACAGAGAAGAAAAAAAAAACAACGCAAGAATAAAATTTTGAATAAAAGACAAATTTAACATCAAATAACATCAGAATTACACAAAATTAAGGGATTTGAAAGCTACCAACATCAAAAATAAACATCTGAGCAATTAACGGTGTACTAAAGATGAGGTTCAACAGAATAGATTAAGAGAAATCAATTAATATTTAAATCAATGCATGAAATATAAATTCGTAATAAAACTGCAAAGCTACGACAGTCGAAAAAACAAAAAAAAATATCCTCTAACAAGTGAGAGCATACACTCGTATCCAAAAGTTTAATAACATGAAAAGCTGAATTGAAAACTGAAATAATAAATTTAAAAACATGAAAGAACCATAGCAATACGTAATTACTCATAACTGAGACCTGGGCTAATTTAATTGCCAGGTACTGTATTTATTCATTTCGATTTACAATAGCTTAATTACAAAATGATTTACTTAATAAAGGCAGTTTGCAAATCGGATATTATTTAGTTAATTACATATATGATAATCTACACAGTATTTTATTTATTTATTTATAATATAATTACATTATTTTACAATGACAAAAGAAAATAATATAAACTCTTCTTTAAAATTAACGCACCACACAAACAGTTCTATATAATGTTTACAAAAGTGTTTGGTTGGTGAATTAGTATTAAATATCGTTAAGGGCAATTGAATTAAAGATAATTACACATTGATTTATCAACTACATTTTTAATAGAACCTTACAAATAAAAATAAGAAAGAAGATCTATAAATAAAATTAATCCTCATCTGAAGAAAGATCAAAAATATCGTCCTCTGAATCACTGTTCAAATTTATAATAAATTCTTCGCAGTACTGGTCCATAATATGTTCTTTTCTAATGTATTCACTTTCAACATTTTCAACGTGTTGCAAACACTGGACCAGTCGTCCGGTGTAATTTTCGCAAATTCTTGAATTGCCAGTTGCTGCACATCACACAATTTGCGACTCTATTCTTCACAATACCTCATATTTTTGCTATGGGGTTCAATTCGGGGTGATAAGGTGGCAACCTTAAAACAGTATGTCCCTTCTCCGCCAATATTGCATCTATACTATAGTTCGTATTACTAGGTTTATTCATTTTGATTAACTTGTATAGGTTCCGGTTTCGTGAAGTCATCTTGGTAATGTATGCCTCTCTCGTTAAGCCACTTATTCATATCGGATTTTCTAGTTTGGGAGGTAGGATGTTTTGTTGTTACATTATGGTAACTAGCGTTATCTAAAAATAGCACCGAATTTTCTGGTAAGTTTGGTATTAGCTTATTTGTCACCCATTTGCAGAAGTTTTCGTAATTCATGTCGTCATGATAGTTGCCTGTTTTTTTCCGGATGGAAAAATTAATAGGGCATTACTCACAAAACCTTGTGCACCACCTTCAACATTAATTATATCAAAAAAGTTTTCTATTATAACCTTTAAAACATACCTGCATGCGATATAATGAGACGTTTTCCTTTTGATATTGGGCACTTAAGTCTCAGATTAGACTAATCTCCCCATTGATATGACATTGTGTGTCCAGCATGGATGTAAGTTTCATCTAGAAATGATATATTTAATATATTTCTATAAAAATTGAATTTTAGCTTCACCTATATAAATAATGCGACGGTTCTGGCGACGATAATTAGTTACTCTCCATATGCAAGAGGCCCTTAGCTCACGTATATCATTACGTTCTATCAAAACGTTCCTATTGTCCTCGGTTTTCTTCCATCTATTCCTATTGCTTCGTCGTCCTTTATTTTATTATATACAGAGCTTATTGTCGGCCTTACTTTGTCTGTTACATGAAAATTATAAAAGGTGCGGCGGATAATTTCTTCTCCACACTTATCCACAGTACATTTTGGAGAAGTTCTTGGAGTACTCACTTTCGTCGGCAAGAAACTCGATTTTTTTCCCTCTTCTATAGCTTTTAATTCACGAATAATACGGCATATAGTTGCTTTACAAATCCCAGTTGCCTCTGCAACTGTGTCCATAATATTCACTAAAAAATTACATTATATGTATATATCCTAACAATATTCTTTGCTTAAATATATAAACAAAAAAATTGATAAGTATGTATGTTGAATGGATTAACCTTTCAGTGGGCGCGTCCTAATTCTAAACATCGATGGGCGCGCAATATATAATTTGCCATATTTAGGAAGTAGAACCGAAGATAATAATTCAATATTTAAGAATAATTGTTTTTATTGTCAAACGAAAGCTAAACTATAAGGGAAGATGAATCATACTAACAGGCAACATGATTAAATATGTTTAAGTGATACATAGATATGCTTATAAGTATAATGTAGTTTTAGTGTTTTGTTATGGAGAGTTAGTTCTTTGTTCTAAACATACAGTACACATAAAAGTAGCATGTTCTAGGCACATAAATTTATGGCATTCTTTGCAGTAAAATGTTGAAGTTCGATTTTTTTTGCGGTCGCAATAGGTACATCTACCCTTGGTGGAAATTCGGTCTCTGCTTTCTTGTCGATATTCTCTGTAGGCAGTCCGAACATTTCCTTCAACTTTATTTGTAAGTTTTTTGGTAAAGTTACATTTGTGCTGCTTGTATTTTGCATAATATTCGAATCGATGATGAATTTACTATAAATTGTAATGAAGGCAATGCAGGTAATGACGGTCCACATGAATTTGGTAATAATGCAGCTGATGATGTTGATGATAGAGGCGCCTATGCCAATAGAGATATTATTGTTAACAATTTAGCTATGTAATAAAATGTGTTTGTATTGTGTTAGTATTCATTGTTAAATAAAACGTTAACCAGTAGCGTGTTGTTTATTGTTTAGGTGAAATAAAGGAATAACAACATTGAAATATAAAAGCTTTAAATAACAGCCATAAAAAGAAATAAAATGCTACAAATAAATAAAGTAATTCTAAAAATAAATAAAATGATTCTGAAAGTAAATAAAATAATTCCAAATCTAAATAAAAATTAATGTAATTCTATAAAGGCATATAGTTTTAGCTAATATCAACTGCAGACTTTGTTTAACAATCATTTGCACAACACCGACAATTTTTTTTCTTTTAATATACAGTTCCTCTCGTCATTTACCTATTTCTGCGCTTCATTTCATGAAGTTTCGTCCTGTCAATTTTTAATTTATCACTATAGTACGATTTCCTATCTTGTCGCAGTTTCTCTTTGTGGAAATTTTATGCTTCCTAATTAATGTTCTACTGTTACGATAGTTGGTTTCTACAGTTTCTCTTGTTTGTACTTCAGGTAGATTATTTTTGGGTAAATCTTCAGGGGGATTTGCAACCAATTCGGCAGGAACATTAACACTATTTGTAGACAATAATAGTTCGGGTTGAACTGCTTTACTTTTACCAAGTATTTTGTACATTTCCCCTTCGTATTTGAAATATTTTTTTCCTCTTCCAGTTGCAGTGTTATTGTCTACATATTTCTTATATTGCCTTTCTACCACTCCCCATCGATTCATACAATTTGTAAATGTCGCAGCAATGCCACTTTCACCTTTCAGTTTTTCAGAGATAATTTCTCATATTTTGTGTTTTGATTTTCATTGTATCCACATATTTCTTATTTGTATAGTATAAATCTAATAATTGCTTTGTTTGATTTATATTCCACTTAAAATCATGCTTTTTTTCTTCTGTTACAGTGGTAATAGGTAACATACCAGACAAAGAAGGTTCGATGATTAACCTTCCGATAGTCGCGTCAAAAAACTTTAAGGATTTGTCGCCCATGTATCGGATAGATACGTACCATTTTTGTGTGTTGAAACAAATACAAAAAATTGTTTTATTTTACTTTTTTATACTTTTGCTCTACAAAACAAAAAATACATACAAACATATACTTAAAAATATTAAATCAAACATAAATATTTACATTATTTACTCAGGAACACAATCTTGACCAATATTCTTGCAGTGTTCAAGACATCAAGGTTTTAAGCATTTTATGCAGTTTTGTAATACGAGATTTTTTATGTGTGAGTAGCACGTACTACATCTTTTCTTTTCCTAGGTATGTTCTCATTCTCGGATAGCACAGGAGCCAAATCATTTCCAGTTGCGGCATCCAGTGGAACTTCTACGTTTGTCACTCGTCGCCTTTGTATCTCTGGTTGCGTTAATTTCTTAGCCAGTTCATGTAAGTAACTTTTTCTAGTTTTCACTTCGTTTTGGTTTCCAACAAAAAGTATTTGGGAATTAATTCCACCAACGTTCAAGAAAAAGCACCAGCATGGGCCACCGTTTTGTGTTCCGAGCAACGTTATAACTTGCACACATTCTGTCAAGAGTGTCTACCCCACTTTTAGTTCCGTTATAGAACGTTACTATTTCTGGTTTCTGTTGCTCATTTGTTGCTAAATCTATGTTAATATCCAAATGCATACTTGATTATAAAAGGGCAATTTTTTTCGGTTTTGGTAGTACATATGAGACTAGAGTACAGGGTTTTTGAAAACCGAACATACTAGATGGAAAATTTCGACCTTTGATATCTGAATGCACTAGGTATTTGAGGCTTATTCTTTTTCAAGGTGCCTACAAGAGAGAGTGTTTCTGTTTAAGATCTTCTACTAAATCGTAGCTTGTGAACCAGTTATCAATTGTGATGTTGCGTTATGAATAGGAGTAACAAGTCTGTTCACAACATCAACTGGTTTATTGCTTATGGCATACGATCCTTCGGGTTATTCTCCAGCATATATCTCCATAATGTAGGTATAACAAACGTTTGCATTTACAAGGGCAAAGATTTTAATGCCACACTTAGCCGGCTTAGAAGGTTTGACGACGTTGCTTCTTCTACAAATTCGCTGACACACTGTCGAATAGCACGACTTAGTCCTCTCGTCTTTCTTCTTCGAATATCCGGCAGAACTAAATTTTCAGGTAAGTCTAGCAGAAACAATCTCCTTTGATGTTTATCTATATTCCAATTTGGCTTCAAGTTGATCCACGTAACATATGTTGCAATACCGCTTACGGCAAGAAGGTTAATAAAATATGTAAATGGCCATCGATTTGTTTTGCGTTTACATGAAATATTTGTGAGCCTTTTGATCTAACGTATCCACGCCCACCTTTGGTAGAATTATAATAAAGAATTGTTTCTGACTTTTTCTTAGCATCATCATGACAATGGTTAGTATGATGCATGGTTGACAGTACCAAAACAGTTTTGTTCTTTTTCAGCACGTACGACACTAAAGTTGCATTTTCTGTAAATCCGAAAATGGACGTTCGTTCTTCACGTTTTCTGTTGGGCAAAAATTCCTTCGGGATGAAGCGTTTATTTTTCTTTACTGTACCAACACTCGTCAACCCGTTAGAAATAATGCCTTTGCTAATGAAAAATCCGTAAATTAATTGTCGAATGTGACATTTCGGTTTGTGTTCTAATACGGTTCTACAAGTTGCACCACTCCCTGTGTTGCGAGACCTTTGGCGATTTGATTTGCTTCCTTTCCAGTATAGGAATACCATTTCGAGGGTAGTAAGTTTGAGAATCCCACACCCACCAGATCTTCATTCCATATTTATCTAGTTTCGAAGGCATATATTGTCTAAATGGATCTTCCTCGGAAGGGTACAAGTTGTTCGTCCACTGTAACGTTTTCTCCAGGGAGGTAGTGCTTTTTTGGATTATTATTTATTTTTTCCCAAATAGCTTGGATAGGCGCAAGTTTATCGTTTCTCCTTCTTTCGGGGCGTGTTTCTTTGTCATCAAATCGTATAAACCGTAACAAACTTTTGAATCGTTTCAATCCCATCGTTGCTCGAAAAATTGGAGGACCATATAATGAACTCCACAGAATATCGTAGCTGGTATATATAACAAGCGTGACCTTATGTGTCACTCGTCGTTGAGACTCTTAAAAAAAATGAGGCTCGCAGGCGGCAGAGGTGAAAGGTGGTGGTGGTACACTTTAGGGTCAATACACAATAATTAAAGTTACAGGCAAAGTTATTGAAGGGCGCCAGGTGTTTTGGGAAAACAGCAAAACACCAAACCTGTCCCAAAGAGTACCACTCGTTCAGAGCAGCAATGAATTAAAGATCAGGTACAGTTACAAGAGCATTTCATGCGCAGCAAAATCTACCGATTGATATACAAAAAAAAAACGTTATGAAACAATACGTGATCCCGATCAGATGGTTGCCCGTCCCTGCTCCTCGTTACGGTATCCCTCCTGGAGAATGGTCAACTAGGCGGCTTCCGCTGGTCGGGTGGTCGTACACTCTGCGATGTGTTCCAAAATATGGAAAATAAAAAGAACAACAGCAGTAACTGAATTAAAATTATACCGGGGAGGGGAACTTGAATCAACCGAGCTAATTGCTCACAGCAAGCAAAGAATAATATAGAAAGAAGCCCGAGTGAAGCTTGACAAACGTGATGAAATGAAAGTGTTCAGGTCAATACTCCCAAAAGAGTGAGGGTGTGTGATTTGATAACCACTGAGAAGGTTTGAACTACATTTACCGGTTTAGCCAAATTTGATAGTTAACGCTATAAAAAAATTGAAAGTTGATGACCGCTTGCATGCAATATCAATTAAGGAACATGTGATTCTGTGTGACCACATATATTGATAAGCTAATTGCTGAATGTTCTTAACCCTTAACCACAGAGGTGAATTTTTGTTGCATAACCACAGATAGGAGTCAAACTGACTCCGGACATCTAAACTCTAATTTGTTGGGCCATATTATGTACATACAAGTGTATATATGTATGTATATCTATGTACATATCTATATGTTTACATGTCTCGAGCATAGGATGGGCCAAAAAAGAACATTTCATATTTAAAGACTATTTATTAAAAGAAGTAAAAAACCAATTTACAAAACAATTTGCTTAAATACATCTTTCACAAACGGCGGAGGAGCACTGTAAGCATATAGGTTGCTTGCACTTCCTACACAATGACGATTTAGTTTTTTTAGACAAATTGTGCAATATTTTCGTATGGCTAATTATTCACCTTCAGTTTCTGATAGCTCGCTGTCCTTGCTCAATATTTTCCTGGTCGATAATTTAACTTCTTGCCGTAGCCGAGAGCAGTTTTTCTTTTTTTCTAATTCTGCAGTAATAAGTGCATTGCAAGCTTTTCATGTAATCTAATCTACTCGCCTTGATGTTGTCTTTTGTGCTTGAAAAGGAATAAATGCGTTCGCTGCTGATTTCAAGATCTTGAAAGCACAAACCTCTACCATGTCATACAAATAAATCGAAATTTCATATCCTACAATTTACTTACTAATTATTTTCTAACTTACCTACAGATGTGCAGTCAATTTGACTCCAGGCTTAGTACCAACAACTTCAAATTGACGTAGACCACATAAACGTGAATACTAAACATTCCAACTTGTACAGCGCACTGACTACAGTTACATTTGAAGACAAAGTAAAAAAGCTATCAGATCACTGCAAGATTTGCCGTAATTTACACTCGCGGAGTCAACCTGACTCCCGTCTGTGGTTAAGGGTTAAAGGTATCCCAAAGTATACATTTCTGGCCTTAATACGTTCTCAACAATCAATTCAATTATATATTTAAATTACAAACAATAAAGTCTTTGTTCTATCAAAAGACACAAAAGCCAACAGAATGTACATAGAAACACGTTTTATAAAAAGATTAAAAATATATGATTTATTTGTAAAATATATATTACCATACACACATATGTTTGTTAATTTTTGTTTTAAAAAATGGTACACAATAATTGTCAGTAATTTTATATAAATATTTTTTAATTATTGCAGCTGTAGTGTCACATTTTATTGAAAAAATGGTTTTGTGTTGTGAACAGCATGTTGGTGGCAAATTTTTCATCAAATTTTATAGATATTTTAACAAACGATTTGTCATATGAAGCATACACCACAAAATAGCATAACTTCAAATTTAATATAGCCGTGCTAGCTTGGATGTGACCATTATACTTATGTTTTCTTTCCAAATTTATGTTATTTGCAGAAACGTCCAAAAACGACACTTCTTTAATGGCCTCTTGAATTGTCTTGGAAGCACCTTGAAACAAGAAATTTTTTTAGATGTAATTGATTCCAGAAATATTTATTCTCACCGGCAAAAATACATTTGATTTCTAGGAGAGCAGCAGGTTTATCAGCTTCAAATATCACTCCATCTGGTGAAAATCCATGCCAGGGATTTGAATATGACACTACTAGACCAAAGTCTTTTGTTTCAAGATCGCATCTTCTTCCGATTTCCTCCCTTGCCTCTCTCGAATTGTATTCTATGGCGGATATATTTATTGGTGATTTTTTTTGGGAAAAAATATGAGTGGGCTTTTCGCTCCCATTCATTTTTACTAGATACAAATAATTCATATATTCGAGAACCCTTCGCTCTTCACTTTCTTTCCTTCAACCAAAGATTACTACTTCGATGTATCGCCAAGATTTTATCGGGGTCAGACATATTAACTCGTTCTATAAATTTGGTTCTGCAGCAGTCTCTAGAAAAATGTATTGCCATGATGGACAACTGCAGCATTGATATGGACTGACATGCTTGGTCTAATAATATACGATTGCAATGTGAAATGCCTGCAATGCTTAGAAAGAAACTTGTCGGTTAATTGGTAGAACACTCTCATCATCTGAAGAAACAGTAGAAGTATTGTCCTGGGACTCCTGCGTTTGCTCGGAAAATATTTCCTCAGCCGACGGCTCATCTTCAGATTCATGTTCATTCTCAATAGCAAAATCCGGATCAACTAACAGGTCGACATCACTCGCATCTTCTCCCAACCATCTGGGAACAGTTTCTTCAAATAGAGGATCATCTACATCCGCAAGAGTTTTCACACTCATGCCGTTCATGGGTCAGATTGACCCGAGCGTCAATATTTTATGAAAACTGGAACACGTGGTCACACAACAACCACCGGTCACTGCTCAGCTTGTATTAAAGTCAACGCCAAAGCGGGTGAGTCCATCCTGCGCAGAAGATATGACGTATCATTACGTAGATATGACGTAAGTAACATTAGAAATAATATGTATTATACAGAGATAAATATACATATAATATATGGTAATTATATTAATATGTAAATATTATTTATTTATTTTGTATTTCCCTTATTCATTAAACGATTAATAAGATCCTCTATTATGTCATTTGATGGCTGCATAATATTCATTTTCTTACCTCTACTGGAAATAAAATCTAAAACTTTTTGTGAAGCTGTGGCATTTGTTCCACTTTGGATCAGAGGTTTACCTAATAAGCTATCTATGACTTTTGATGAAATACGTCCATTATTTTTAACATCACCATACTGTTTGAAAGTATCTGATTCTTTACGTTTTAATTGGATTGCAGCATAAGCAAGGTCTGGGTAGTTAGATATCTGAACAGATGTTGGAAGAATCCTGTAGAAATAGAGGTAGTTATAATCCTCTCCCACGTCAATTGCTTCTTCTTTGAGTTCATTTCTAGTACCAATTATAGATTCACATTGCTCAATAATTGGCTCTAGGAGATGCACTTCGGTTTCACAGTCTTCTGCAAAGCGATAAGCTAACTCGAAAGTTGTCATCTCAGTATGATCTAAAATCATCCTGGCTTCTGAAGTAAATCCAGTAGTAATTGGCCCCTCTTTATCAAAGTCACCAGTTAATATTGGTATATAAATTACTTTTCTAATATCCACATAAGTAGAATAAAAATCAGCAGGAATTGTGATGTCGTACTGTAATGTAGTAGATGTTAAAGTTTTGCTTCCTTTAAACTTACAACTTGTGTGTAGAGCAGGAGTTCTTTTATTAATCCATTCTTTGATGAATTCAAATTTTGTTTGCTTCTTTGCAATTCCACATATCCCAAAGAAAGCAGCAACTATCAACTTCTCCATGCTCCATTCTTCAAAATATGTAAAATTATTAATGGTTTCTTCAATTTCAGTTAGATACTCTTCAATAAAGAGTATATTACTTCTTGTACCTATTAACTATATATATATATATAATTTATTCGTCATCACTAAATATAAAATCATCATCTGAGGAATCTTCGTTTACATTTTTAATGAGTTCGTCTGTTAAATTGTCCAATATGTGTTCTTTCGGAATATATTCTCTCTTCTGCTCCAATAAGTGCAAACTTCTCCCTCGCTAATTTTTCTACATTATCCAGTTTAAATATAACATTTTTCGTAGCTACCCAATTTTTTACAATGGCCCAAATGTTGCCTATCGGGTTTAATTTGGGATGATATGGAGGTAGTCGTAATACTTTGTGCCCATATCTTGCAAAAATAGCATCTATGCTATAACGTGCATATGCAGGTTTATGCAACGTAATTAGATTATACAATTCAGGGTCGTGTAATCTGTTGAATAAGGAATACCATGTTCATCTAACCATTGCATCATGTCTGCCTCTTTACTGTTCGAAGTACGATGCCGAACAGCCAGAACATTGTGATAACTGGCATTATCCATAACAACAACTGACCTCGCAGGCAAATTAGGCAATAGATGTTGTTGCAGCCATTTTGAATAATTGTCATAATTCATGTCGTCATGATAATCACCACTTTTTTGACTAGACTTGAAAAGTAACCACCTTTAACAAAACCCATTTCACCTCCTAAAAATGAACATTTTGTAATCTGCGTAAGCAATAAATTATGTTTAACCCTTAACCGGCGTGGCCGAAAATCTTAACACTGAATGCGTTGCGGAGTCCCTGGGACTCCAATATAAATATATGTTTATTATCGTAATTTTTGTGTAAAATAGTTTTTTTTTGTTTAAATAATCAAAGACATAAAAGGGAACAAAACTTTATATTTACTAGTAATAAACAAGACAAAAAAGTATAAAACTAGAAACAATAACTTTTTTATTTCAAATAAACGTAGTGTTTCTTTGGTTTTTATTTTATACAAAAAATAGTAACTTTTCGCAATGAAACCATGTATCGTAAGGTCTAAACTACAAAAAATGAGAACACAT
>SMLS01049680.1:0-14067 GCA_004785975.1 Popillia japonica | reverse complement strand
TGGTTGGGTGGACAGGTATCTTTGCGTCTTCTAGTACCAGTCGCCACTGCTGTTATGAACAAAAATTAAAGCTCACCTTTGCTTACAAATAATTGCAAAAATGTGAAAAAATATTTATTTGCATTATTGTGTAAAAGTATAAAATTGAATTTTCCAAAATTGTAAATAGATTGAGTATTTTTAAGAATCACAGAAAGTTAAGCAATAAATACAGTATATACTTTATATATGTCTTAATATATAAATCCATAAGTACAGTTTAAATACTTAAAATGGATTTAAATTTGTAGAGTATCAAAAATAATATTTAATGAATGCTACTTTTATCAACCAGCCAATGTTATACCCAGCTTAAAAGCGATATCTATCAAATTCTGCGGGATTGTGTCTTGGTAACACACATACATTTCTCGAGGATAAGGCATGTAAAATAGTCTCCTAAAAAAAACATAAGAAATTAGTCCATGAGAAAAGGGCTACAACCAAATAAATATATATACACTCACCCAATAACCCAATAGGTTATTTTAAGTGGTTTTGTCCGAATGCAATCATCCTTATATTCACATTCAAAAAGAACTCCGTGCTCTTTAATCGCAATTAAGCTTTTGTTCATCAGAGATTTTGCCATATCTTGAGCTGACATATTCTAAAAAGAAATTAATCAAGCTCTGTATTAATATCCAATTGTGTACATACCTTAAATCGCAAAGTATTTTGGAAGAGCTTATGTATATTATGACTACAACTCCTAAAATTCTGCAAAATTGTACTCAAAGTCGAAGAATTAACCCTGCATTCTGGAGGTAGAAGTAAAATTCCTTCGGTACTATCAAAATGGACGTAATGGTACAGGACATTCTCTTTTCCAGCTGTAAGACAAAGCGGTTGCACATCTTCCATTTCATTCAACAAACTCTGCCTAAGTTCCGATAAATCGTAACTGCCATTACTTAATTGGCTTCCTTCCTATAATAATGAAGCCTATAAAAATCCTAATTCAAAAAATTAAATTATTTATACCCTATAATCTTCAATATCAGATTCCTCCTCATCGGATCCCATAATATTTTTTCTTTCCCGTATAGCTCGACGGCCCAACACTGGTTCATCACTAACTTCACTTCGTTCGCTGTAACCTCCTTGACTGTTCGAATCTTCAGAATGGAGTTCTTCATCTGGGAGTGAGAACATGGAGTTGGAATGAGAAAGAATGCCTTGATCAGAGCTACGTCTCTTAAGAATGGAGGTCACTTCTGTCCGTCGTGAGCTGGTACTGTTGTTGTCTCTCGTTTGGTTTTGTGGGGTAGATTTAGTAAAACCTAGGCAAATTAAATTAATTCCATTAAAACCATTATTTTGAAATAATTAGGATGAATTACTTAAAAAATCAGATTTTTTTTTTCCATTTGGTGGTTCAGGTATAGTAACTTGCTGTCCGGGATGTGTAGCCAACCACCTTTCAACTAAATCCGGAATACCTAATTCTTGGATATGCGATAAGGTCGCTTGTACTTCTTCAACATAAAACGCATCTGGTCCCATTTTATCTTCAGCTGGTTCGGTACAGCCACCAGCTTCCATGATTACAGCTAATAAATCCTAGATAAATTGAAAAATTGTTTTAATAATCCATCATATTATTAACAATATTACCTTGCTACTACCTATAATTAATAAGTATCTTCGACCATCCGGAATTTTGTAGTAGCTATCCGAATTTTCGACACTTCTATTGCAAGAAAATGGAAATACTTCCCTCCAAAGCACTAATGATCTTAAAGGTTCCGTTTTCGATAGGTGAAATAATCCTTGCTGACGACAAAATGAATGCACATCTATTAGATCTCCATGTATGAAATGTGAGGCTAACAAATATCCTGAGTGGTATAAAGCACTACCTAATATGGTGAAAAGTCTCTGGCAGTCTAACGGTTCTTCATTCTATAAAACATTAAGCTTATTTTTTAAAATATGTTTGCAGCCATATAAAATGTATTTACCCAGTCTCGATAATCACTAGCCTCTAATTCAGTCAAAGCATCATCAATTTGCATCTGTGTCTCATTGGGCAAAGGAATAAACGAAGCTGCCGGGAGTACTTCTTCGAAACACATTTGATGTGGAGTTTGTGAATTAATATTCAATTCCTTAATCTCGGTACTGGACCAATCACCATGACTTAATATTTTGGTGAAGAATCGTGCAAAGAAATGATCGACTTGTAATCTAAATTCACTGGAATGGAAGCATTTCTCTATTGTTTGATACATGAATTCTAACATTCGTATCACTTCAGCGCTAACTAGCTTAACCTCGTTAGCACCAACACAATGATTAGGTATCATAATTAAAAGTAATTTCCCGTTATAGTTGCTGTATGTTACGTGAGTTAATACGTCTTTATAAGCTAGAGATGAAAGTATCGGTTTAGCTTTAGTTATCTCACACAGTAGATGATTTAAAGTAATGAAAACACCTTTTGTTTGGCATAAAATATTTTTGTCATATGGACGAGGGTAGCAGTAAATTACACCTTCAAATTCGGAACCATCTTCAGTTAAATTTTCAAGATCTACGAATAAAACTCCAACCGGTGCTGGAGATATCATTTCCATTATTCTAGATTGTTCTTCTTCGTCAAAATTTAAAAACTGATATACAAAATTTGACTGATTTTTTAATTCGTTTACTGGTGGCTCCTTCGTGACCTCAATCCCTACAACACGTTGCAATTGCAGTTTAACTTCATTCTTATTGGAAAGTTGTTCTAATGTAATATTGACATTATTAATATTCACTTCGATATCATCAATCGATCGCAACCAATCACCAATTTTTATATTTTTCTCGTTTTTCTGCTCGTTCACTGTTGTAAATCCAGCTATCATTACTCTATTGCTATTCGGAAACGAGCTTAGCGAGATTCCCAGTAACAATTCCGATAACGTCGTTCTACGACCATATTTAGAAGAATTTTCGCGATTTATAAGGAGATAAACCTCCTTAATTTCACCATTTTCATGATCTTGAAATGTAACTTTCCCGAAACTGTTTGAATCTTGTGACGATTCAAGGCTACGACTTCGTTTACTACGTCTCTTACTATCTCTGCGTCTTAATAATTTTAAAAATTTACTCCGAGTGCTTTGCCTTATTTGACTCTTTACAAAAGCATTAGCCGGTTTATCGCTTTCTGTAGCTGGGGATTGTTTAACGAAAGGGTGGCAATCTATATATAGAACTTGACCAGACGTATCTAGAGAAGATTCCCATTCCGGTATTGAACTAAAAGATGTACGATAAAAGTATTTATTATGGAATTGTCGGTATGCAACGAGTACCTGTCAGAATCGGAATATTCTGAATTAGAACTTGACTCATCTTCTGACCATTCTTCTTCCGAATTATTATCTTGATTATCTTTAGGTGGTTCCTTTATTAAACATTGCTGCTCATTCATTCTAAACAATCTAAATATTTTCGTAAAAGACGATAAACAAAGCATATAACACAAGAAAACAACATAACCTCAAAAAATAAATGCCAAGTATGCTAACGATCTGATCAGAAACTTTGTTTTCTCGACAAAAATTGCGTTCGCTAATTATAAATCATTTCTTGTTGTTTTAGTGACTCAATTAATTTGAAATTAATATTCCTTATTGTATACATAGATCTAAAATGAAATATTTTTCAAAATTGCGGAAATAATAACTTTAAATTTATAAGTTTATACAAAAGTATTATTTGTACTTTTTAAAGCAACCCCAAAAAAACTTCCGTCCTAAGTAAAATGCGTTTAGTCATCCCCACCTCTAATCAAGCGTGAATCAACAGGTTCATTCCTCTCGATATCTTCCAGTATTCCTTAAATATTTCGATGTGTTTCTGAAGATTTCTAGAAAGATTTTGGATTTTTCTAATATTGGTGAAAAATTTAATCTTCGTCAGTTAATAAATCGGTGCGGTAGTGAGTGGTTTATAGTGATAAATGTTTATTTTCTTGTGTTTTGTGAAGTGTAGATGAATTGTGTGTGTATCCCCGAAAATGTTGTGGTTTGTGGCTTTTCCATTTGTGATTTTTGTGATATAATAACAAAATGACTAAATGAAAATTAATCAAAAGTGTATCTAATAATGTTAATAGTGCTGTTTAAACGTTTAAATTTAAATGTGTACTCAGTTCTGAGTAATATTTACGAAGTCGCGCGATAATAGCGCAAAAATATACTTCTAAGATTTGCATTTTTTTCAAGAGTATTATTAGCGTAATCAGGATGATTAGTGAATTCTAAGAAATTATTGTATAGTAAATAAAGTAGTTTGTAATTGAATGAAGTTGTAAGGTCGAATTTGATGAGTCATACTTTTGCCCTACAACAAAATGCAATATTATGCAATCGTAGTACGAAATGACGTTAGGCAGAAACCCTTATCTATGAGCGTGACAGTTTGAGGTGTTGTGTGCCGATATTATTTTCGAAAAAAGAAACTGATGTGCCTGTTAAATGTTATGTAAAAATAAATTATACTGATTTTATTTAGGCGTTTAAAAAAAGTTTTTAAAAGAATTGCGTTTCAACTTGTCTTAAAAAATGATAGATAGATAAGAGAACACTACCGTGATTGGTGAAAAAATTTAAATTTCAACCAATGATTGTGTAGTGCTACGTCCCAGTTACGTAGCTGCTCAATATGGATGAACGAGTTCATGTTTTATTGGAAATTGAATCTATACCCACAATCATTCGACATTTCTCTTATCTTTCAAATCCTCGGGTGTTTGGTTTAATACAAAATTGAATTGGAACACATTCTTAAAAGCATAACACACAAACCTATTATAACTAACAAATCGACGTAAATAAATATGGTCACGTGACACGATCACCATTTTCATAAATGGCAGTTCATATTTGCGTCATTCCTCAATCATATATCCATCCTTATTTACGACCAAAACCTCATAGCGTTTTCCTTTGGGAGAACTAGATAGTCCTGCACTAGCACTCAAGGTCAAATATAGTGACGTAGACGCATCGTCACTGCGTCAGTGTTGGCTGTTCCTATCGACCAAGAACTAGCATCGAGCAAGAATTGTATGTTTTCCAATGGTACAGTTTTACGTAGGAGTGACGATGCGTCTATGTCACTATATTTGACCTTGAGTGTTGGTGCAGAACTAGTTCTCCCAAAGAAAAACGTTATCAGTGTCATTAGAAAACACGCACTTTTTTGAAAAAGCTCTGGGTCTTGATCACTTCTGCTACTGTCACAACATCGTTATCGCTATTAAATTTGGTCCCCCGAAGACTTTCCTTTAGTTTTGGAAATAAATAAAAATAATTAAGATAGATCAGGTGAGTATGGTGGATGATCCATCAGCATCAAACCGGTTTAGTTAATTGCACTTAACGAAACAAAGATCGTATGCACTGGAGGATTATCCTGACGCAACAAAATTCCGTGCGCCAAATCTCTTCTTTTTTCTTTGATGCAATCACAAAATTGATTAATTAGTGTAGCGCAATACTGGTCCGTGATTGTAAGTATGTCTTCGTTGCAAGTAGTCAATTAATAAAATTTCTTTAGCATCCCAGAAAATGGTGGCCTAAATTCTACCTGCCGACTGTTGGACCATAAATTAGCTTCGACTCGGGATCGGTGTGGTGAACCCAGGTTTCATCACGGCATCATCCGCAGGTACACTAATCATATCTTTGTAATTTTTTTCTTTTGTACATACATATTTAATGACAGCGTAAAGTTCATTTTTCTCCATTTTGTCCAATGCAGCTATTACAAGATTTAATTTTAGTACGTTGTTTGACAGATAAACAACAATGAATGGTGTTGTGTAGGGATAGTAAATACTGTACATCCCTCGTATATATGTATACGAGGGATGTGTAATAAATATTCTACTTCTTAAAGTTAGTTATTATACTTACCAAAATAAATTAAAAAAAAAATAAATAAAATATCAATTTTGACTTGTATATATAAATGGTGGGATGTTAATTAAAAATATTTTTTTATCATTAAATTTTATTTTATTACACATTTAATAACTTACAAAAAACATTTCTCATTATATTAATAAATACGAATACCGTGTTATTTTTTTTACATATTTTTAATTTCTTTTTTTACGAATAAATACAAATTTCTTCAGACAAACTGTAAGTGTAGGTATCCAATATGAACAACAGAATTTGCTCTCACAAATATGGTATATAATATTATATGTGTTCGTGTTTAATGAATGTAAAGATTATTACAATATAACTATAAAGGTACATTAATATGAGATTTTCTTGAGATGTGTAATAAATTTAAGCGTAATTATTATTTGAATATACAATTCTTTTTTTTATGTACTTTTTAACTTTATTTTGTTTAAAAGGGGAAAAAGCGCGATAATTGGAAATAAATATACGTATATTCATCGTCTTAATTACGACATTAAAATCCGTGCTTTCTAAATATAAATAGTAATTAATTATATAATAATTATAAAAAGCGTAAGTTCTTTTCTTTCTCCTCATTCATTCACCTTTTAACGTTCACTGAAGTTACATATTTTAAGTTATATATACAAGGATTGGTTTATAAATAATAAATTAAGCAAACATATTTTACCACTGGGTCCGATTTTGTAAACCGAACGCAATAGGAACTAGTATTAGATGTTAAGAACGAAATAAATAAATATGTTACTATCATCAGTGAACAGTCAAAATTCCACCTCGATTTCCTAAGTTTAAATCGGAGATGAAATTATAAGAGGGTTGTAGGATTATTTAACATTACTTCATCATATTATAAGACTCAGAATACTAAACCTAATCACCTAGAAACCTAAACATATAAATTATATTTGTACTACAAAGATGTGATTTTTGCAGAAAAATATAAATGCATTTTTAATAAAATGAAAATTATTTTTTTCAGGATGGGTGTCATAGGATGGTATTTGTAGGTGAAGTAGGGAATCACAGGAAAAGGATTTGCTTGTTTTGGTGTGAAAAAGGATATAGGAAAAAGGGTATAGGAAATTTTATATATTTTTTATAGAAAAATAGATTTGATTTTATAGTTTTTTTTGTTTTGACTATCTATTTTATATACTACAATTTTATATAATAATACATCAGGATCATTTTTGTTTTGCGTTTTTTAGGCTGTGTGTATCGTGTCTACAATCTAAACGCTAGTTTTTTTATATATAAATATTAAATACAACAAATTAACAACGATTATTATTCATCAATCGATCTGATTGAATTGTAGAAAACAATTTATATTTCGTGTAATATTAATATGTACATGCATGTATTGAAATTGTTGTTTTCTATAATAGTTATACCCTTATTTTGTTGTGTGATATGACAAAAAAAGCAAATTTGTTAGATATTCAATTATTTTGCTTTTTTTTTAGTAGGATGTTTGACTAGTTCTTCAATAACAACTTTCTCTATTGATCGTTCCATCTGCTCACATTTCAGTTTATTTATATTTTTTAAAGAAAAGCGGACTTCTTGAATATAGAAGATTGCATCCTCATATTTTCTACCTTTATGTGACACGTAAATAAATCTGTCATGAAATTTATCTACGTTTTATTTAACCTTGATAATTAAACTTGTACATAGTTCGTATGATTTTATAGGAATTTAGACAAATTGTATTTAATTAAATAATTGTATAAAAATATAATAAATGTTTATTTGAAAGACAACATGGGTATATGGTAGAAAAAGCGGTTTCTTGTAAAATTTTTAATAAATTGACTAATACTTGAAAAATCACAGTTAAATGGCATTAAATTCCACGGCTGAAAGACAGTTGGCTACTACATTTATAAATATATACACTATACAGGGCAGCTAAAAGGGAGAGCAACAATTAACGACATATATTATGTCAAATTGACATATGTCATATTAATAATGATCTCTCCCTTTCAAAACTAATAATCGTTTTTGTACTTTCACATTTAAAACAGAGTTAGTAAATTATAATTTATTGGTAATAGATTCAGATATGAATAAAAATTAATCAGTCTTTTTCTTTAAAATTAAAGCAAAATTTCTGTTCTCAAGCAAATCATTTCGAAGGAATACGCAATTCTATATTCGCAAAGTCCACCTAGATGGTGCATCTTCTACTATGAAATCCTTTTCAAGTTCGTCTTCTCTTTATATAAAAATAAAAGAAACAATTTACAGAGATTCTTAAGACATGATAGCCTTAACGTAAGCTTTGACTTCTTGCCGACAAACTGGACATGTCGAAGCTGTCATCCCGCAATCAACGCAGGCGATCATGTGACGGCATGGCAAGTATAGAACTGACCTTTCGTTTACATAACAGATACCGCATAAAGGAACATTACCGACATACTCTTCGTGTTGATCTTTGGTTTGGGCGCAATTTGTAGTGTTATTATTAGGTGTAGCAGCTTTCGTCTTACAGCTATTCAACGACACCGCGCTGGGATCGGGTATGTTTATATTCAGACTTGTACAGGCTACTTTCTCTAGTTCGCCGTTTGAGGTCGATGCATTAAAATTCGAGTTGCTTTCTTTATTTACAAGAACGGCCGCGTTTCTAGCAACTACTTGGGAAATGTATTCGTTACCTTTTTGTAAGCGTAAAAACAAACATTTTGAGGACCACATCGCGTGTTCTTCCCACGGTTCATCACTCTCCTGCCAATCTTTCAAGCCTATTCCGCAGTGGAAACATATCGTTTGATCGCCAGAGCCCGTATAGAAAAATCCAGCACTGGCTAGATCTTTCGGTTTTTGTTTCATCGAGATCGGCCAATCTTTGAACGATTCCACACGTTTATCCAGAACGGCGTATTTCGGATAAGATATATTCGAACCGGATTCTATACCTAACGTACTTAGGAGCGACGGCAGTCCAACTTCAGGAACTCTCTGTCCATGTTCAATGTTAAAACCACAATCGTCCATACTAATTTGACTGCTACTAGATTGGCTATTCTGGCCGTTATTTCTGATCGCTCCTTTTACCAAAGGACAATTCGGATTCCATCGTTTGTGTTCGGCGTTAGGCACATCCCCCGTTTCCCAATAGCCGACCTCTAATTGGCAGAAAGCGCACCTCACGATATCAGCTTTGCCGGTATAGTAGAAACCATCCTCGGCTAAGCTATTTTTCGATATAAAAGTTAGCGGCCAATTCGTGAACGTTTTCAAACGCTGCTCTTCATCTTGCATAGGCGAACCATTATCTGTCACTGTCAATTTATTTGTCGTCGTCGGACTCGACGTCACTAGACTATTACCTGTTATACATTGTGTCGATACTGGGTTAGGATGACTAGGATATAGCGCAGATAACATATTCAGGTTCTGATTTGTCGTTACGTATCGTTTTTGGCAATCTTTGCTTGGGTTGTCGTTATGTTGCTTGTACTCTGTAACAGAAGAGATATATTTTATTATTTTGCTAGAAAATTCGAATCGAACAAATTTTAATTTTAGATAAGTTAGATGATAGCAGCGTTATCAGTACCTATCTAGTAAGAAAAATCACGTTTTAACAGATTTTTCTCCGAATTTAGTTCCAAAATAAAATTGTTAATATTTTATCACACGAATTGATTTCACAAGTTGCACAAGCTAATATAATTTTTCAAGAAACAAATTTAAAATCAATATTTACGACACTAAAAGCTTGTGTTGTGAGGTTGGTGCTAATTTTGCGTCTGTATTTCTTAGGTTCTCGTACAAATGCTAATAAAACAACAATAGAAATACGTGTCGAACTTATTTACTTAATTAACCAATAAAAAATATTGTACCGATTAAATTTCAAATGTAATAAACCGTAATAACCATAAAACTGCAAATAGTCTCTCGTTTGTCGAGGATATCTGCGAATAATTTGATTTTCATCAAATTATTGCTACAAGACATGTTCCACGTTTTCGGCAATTTACGTCGAAATACGCATAATACGCATTAACAGGAAGTGCTGATGTGGTTTAGGAATTTCCGATTATTACCTGCATTTCCTACACTAGTCATTACACACAATAATAACTAATAAAACCTATTTCACCGCTAACGAGAAATATCTAATTTGTTTAAATTCATTAAATTGAGGTTAGCAACGATTTACGTTCAGACGACGCCGTCTAGATGGCGCCACGATACCGATACATATCAATAAGAAAATTATTTACTTATTATTACGTAAAAACTTATTAAAATAAATACGATAAATTAAAGTCAATAAGTTTAAAAAATAATTTTTATTATATAATATGCACCGGCATAATTACGCAATATTTTAACAGCTGTCATTTTTGTAAATAAGTCTGAAATAGAAAATATGCTTGTAATGACATTTAGATCAAAACTAACGCATACATTGTTTAAATAATATATTATGCCGAGTAACCCTACGTAAATACAGAAATATCGATTATGCCGCAAATAAAATAGGTAAACCGATTCCAATTGGAACGGAAAACTATCCAACGATAAGGGACCCCATGTACCCCGTTAGGTACATTCTTATTTATCTACATAATATACCGCTGGGTATTATATGAACATAGTTTAGAACATATATATACCCATAATACCGGCAACACTGTTCAGAATTTAGAAACCATTCACGATTTCCAACATTCCAATCTCCGGGCACTCCCCTGGCCCCGTGGAGGTCTTAGCAGCTAGCCCTACCACATTCCAATGTGATCACATCAATGACCGCACGTAGGCTACCCACCGGAAATATGAAGAAAAAGAAAATATACCATGCACGGGTTCGTGTATACGTATATATGTATAGTGAACGTCTGGAAAGGATCTGGTCGTATTATGGGAAAATTCGGCCAAGACTTATAAAATTTCTACTACGAATATTAATACTAAAGAAAATATAACAACACAACGTAGATAAGCGATAAAACTGTATAAAAAACGGATTTTTTTAATGTATAATATATGTATGTATACCTATCGCCATAGCTGACGTTGCGTATAGTCTACAACGACATATGGATTTATTTCCCACGCTAAATACAACGTTTTCACTTCGATATTACTACAGATACATAATTTAAAGTTTTATTTACGAACCTGCGTTAAATTTTCACTATTTTCTAAACATATTTGCACTGTTTCGACCAAAATTTCACTTCGATACTGATATCCCGTCGGATAATTGAACAGCTGTACAGCGTTGCCAATTCGCTGCTTACTGGGCGGTCTACTTAACATACATTATAGAGGAGGAAAAAACAGATTTTCAGCGAGATTATTTCTGTGAAATACTCATAAACGAGCTATTTTTTCTCCTGTATCAATAAACTAATATTTACCGTTTATATTATATGCTAACATAATATTGATTGTATCAGATTAATTTTATTTTTATTTATAGAGGTTATTAATTATAAGTTTTATTATTAATACATCCGCTTTTATAGCACCGAAAATTTGTTTCGTTCTTAAACGATTTATATCTGTACGATTTTTGCACTATATAATACTGTTAAGGTTTTATGAATGAAGTAGATTTTTTTCTCTAAGACTTATTATTATGTATCTCTATCACGAAACGATCACGTGGTACGTCGCCTCGCTACTGCTGATTTCGCTGTTAAAATGGAAATAAACAGACGAAAGAAAATCAATAAAAACCGGCGGCGGATTCGAACTATGTACGATGGAACATTATATGATCAAAACAAATATCGACTACTTACATTTAATTTACGTATACGCAATGGTTCGCTTTAGTGTAGGGGATTTTTTGATATCGAAATCACAATCATACTCGTAATATAATATAAAAACTCTACAACATCAACGGAACAGGCACAAAATACTGTGATACTGTACTGCATTCCACAACTGGGTAGGCTTTTGTATATCCCCCCCACTTCGCCAAGCAGTGCATTCATAAAACTGAAGTTCGTGTTGGTGTACTCACCAACACAAGCGCACTAGTACTTGCATGTATACTCTATACATAGCATTTATTTCGTCTTATTTTCATTCAATGCCTAGATAGAAACGAGAATGTACAGTGTAGCATGCGGCCTTTGGTAAAATAAATATTTACGTTTGTTTTTTTTCCTCCCAAGTTGAAGAGTGGCAGGGTCACGTGTACTGTACGAAAATATGAACTTGCGTTCAAACATTTCGACGAAGCGCCTGGAAAAAAACACGAAGATTCATCTTCGGGATTTTACATCCTTTTTGTTACGAAGAAAGATGTAAACAAATACATTACGTTATATTCCAGTCTGACAAGCGTTTATTTTACGTATGAGAATGCATAAATTCGTAAACAAACAGATGATATATGTTTTTGTAACAGAATAACATAATTATTAACTTAAATATAATTAGGTTTCGTAAGCAGAACCACTAAATACATACTTAATGTAGGTGCATACAATGTGTAATAATATAATCTTCTGAAACAATACGTTGTACTTACTAGATTTGGTATATCCTATCTCAGAAAATAATATATCAGCGCTAAATAATAAATTTAATTTGAATCACTTGAATCACAAAGGAAACAAAATGACTTTGTAGAGATAGTAAAACAATGGCTTGACATTTTAACCCTTACACTTCTTATATTAATCACATTTACTTTGAATAGCAGCCTTCAAATAGATTATAATTAATGATTTGTTAAATAGCATATCAAATCGATGTATCTACCGTAAAATGATCGTTTAGTTATGTTATAAATAGTTTTGACTAAATTTACACAAAGGTTATTGTAATAACAAAATACTTATACATTTTCTCTGTCACTGTGACAGCTATAATTGTCAATCTTTATGTCAGATCGAGAACCATTTTACAATGAAAAAAAGTGTTATCTGTAGTAACATTTCTGGAAATAATTTCGTGTAAGGGCGATTTCTAATTTATCTTTTAATATTTTATAAATCATTACCAATCATAATCTTAAAATTTATTTTTTGGGTTATGGAACCGAAAATTTGGATCTCCCACCCCCTCAAATAGCCCTGCTTTTTGTCGGTACTAAATGTCGGTGTTTCTCTTCTTGAGCAGTTGCAAATCTTGTGCTCAGCATATTATCATTTAAATTTTATATCTAAAAATTATCGTTTAAAACATTATAACAGTACATAACCTAATACATCACCTCATTGTCATTTATCAAAATTTTCCCTAAATTTAGACATCGTAAACCAGTCTTTAGGTTGGGAAGTTATTATGATCACAAGTGTACTATCGCCGCCAAAAGTAGCGAATCAGACTTCAAGGGATATGACCTTCCGTATACCTGCGCAACATCCGACTAATCGCACTGGGCGACTGTAATTAGAGACAGATACCGGTAAATACAGGTAAATTTGAGGATTTGCAAGAAATGCAAGGCTATTATACATAATATAATTTACCATCGTTGCATTTACTCTATATTATAAATACATAAGTGCCTACTACTAATTATTAAATAGATTTCATAAACACAAGCACGCTTTTCTGTTTCTTGATAGTAAATTATATATGCGTAAAACATGTATGTTTTACACTTGCATATTTTAAATCATACGCTTCTTAATATAGTAACACAATTTTATTTATAGAAAACAAAGAATTGTTCGGAAAGCGGTATTAAGAAACGATTTTAATCATATTTAAAGAAATTTACGAGTCCCCTTAAATTCCTAATGTCTTTTAAATTAATGTAAGTGCAGTATTTATTGAACCGACTAAAACTTCTTAAGTTCTTGTTCTTCAAGGAATTTTGTACCGTTAATGTCGGCAAATTTTAAATATATTTTTAATTACGAACATCGTTCAAATCCCACAAAATTCTTAGAAATAATAGACATTTTGCTATCAGACACATTGTATATTTTGCGGTGTTTGAACTAAAATATTAGGCGAATATATTAATAAAATAATATAAAAGTCGTTCCCTTTATAATTTTTGCAATTATCGTTTGAATCATATTTTGCATGAGAAATTTACCCTAAAATTTCGTTTTCTTCAATTAATTTGGCTACGTTCTACCTT
>SMLS01049655.1:0-12893 GCA_004785975.1 Popillia japonica | reverse complement strand
GGGGGGAGGGGAAGGAGAGAGAGGTAGAACCCCCAAAACCCTCTCACAGATACGACCCTAGTATGAATTAAAGTTGTTATTCGTTTAATTTACACAATAGAATAAAGGCTTCCTTGAAAACCCTCACACTACAAACTCTAATGAAAGATTTCATAGATGACGAGCATAAAATTTCTGCAATAAAGAAACGGTTTTCAGTACGAACACATTCACATTAGAAGAAAAAAGCACTTTATGACCGTAGCGGCTTAACTGACAGTAAGAGTTTACTAAACAGATATAACGGCGCGCACGTACTGTGTTGAAAAGTATGGCGATGTTTGGTCACGATTATCAATTCGCAACGGGCTTGGATGTGTAGTATATGTAGTAATAGAACACTGCAATTGACCGCAATAATGTCGATCGGCATTTCTCGCTTTTAAATGAAGCGCTATCATCGGAGAATTCATCTTGGACTGTTAAGACTCAATGGCACTAAAAGGTTAAGAATGTTGGTATTTAGAAAGACGATGTTGTCAGCTCTAACTAGCAACGCTCCAGTTTCGTAACATCTCAAAATATATAGCATGAGCCTCGTAGTAAAGTACATTTCGAATAATTACTGTATATACTATTAAAAACTCCTCCACACTTTCCATATTCGCGTTAAAACTCATTTAAACTAAGTGGCCTGCAAACAAAAAATAAAATAAAACAACATGAACAATTAACTACAAACTCCACTACTGTAAATGGCGTTTGCAGGAATGAAACGTGGATAAGAAAAGAGATTTGAGATTGTCTCAACTGTAATAGATTCTCGTTTTTCACAAGTAATCTATATCTATACTATTAATTTTAGTCTAACGCAAGAAAGTGAAAAGACTTGTTCCTATAATTCGTATTCAACTGATTCTAGTTTTATCAATTTCCTCTATGACTACAACTAATGATACAAAATACATAATCTTTCTTCTTTATTATAGATTGTTTAATTTAATATCCATAACATTTTATTACAGCGTTATAAGGAGCGACATGTTTAGCAACCTTGTCTGATGCCTGTTTAGTAATTTTCTTAAGCTTGTTACGCTTACGAATAGCCAAGACAGCTTTAACTTTCCTCTTTGTTTCTAGAGTTCTGACAACTGATTGGTACTTCCAGCCAACTTCGTGAGATAGACGACCTACATGGCAGAACTGCAAACAAAAAACAGCGTGAATTATTTACCATTAATTATGAGTTCTATATAATGTGTTTCATTACGTAGATATTCTCATACAAGTTGTAATATCATTAAACATCAAATAATGTAGGTATATGAAAAATAATCATTGAATATCTATTCAACGTAGCTTCTTCACAGCTATTTGTCAAGAGTATAGAAATGTAGTGAAAAAGTCAATCTATTTAATATTCTCGTGTCCATTTTTTTGCTTGGAATATACATAGGAATATATGTATTACACAATTCTACAACAAACATCACGTTATAGCAAATACCTACCTAAAAATAGATTATTTTTGAGTGGATTAGTGTACAAATAGAATGTAGTTGCCAAATCCGACATGCACACTTGAGGCACAGCAGATAATATTAATTAATTAATACCGGTTTAATCGTTAAATATTGAACACCATAAAATAAAACCCCGTATTAATAAATTTATATCTAAATGAGGAGCGTGATCTTCCGAGAAATGGCATTTTCTTTCAACATGATGGTGCACCTCCCACTAGCAGCACATGTCCGTGCTAATTTAAATGAGTGTTCCCGAATCGTTGGATGGGGAGAACGGGGTCGATTAAGTGGTCAGTCAGATCGCTAAACTGGACACCCTTAGATTACTTCTTGTAGGGGTAGGTAGTTAAAAAGCAAAGCATACGTTAGTAGACCGGCGAATTTAGAAGACTTAAAAGAAAGAATTCGTCAGGAGATATGTATATCGTGGGTATTGACCATGTTCAACAAGAATTTATTAATCGTCTTGGTTACTGTCAGGTGGCCAACGGTGAACAATTTCAACCTTACTTTAATCATTATCATTAATTTTAGAGAAATAAATAATAATAAAATAAATATTTCTTTTCATTTTTTTATCAAAGCTACATACGCCAATGTAATCATATTTTTAACGATGTGTACGCAGAATGACACGCTCTTTCAATTGGCATGGTTGAAATTGGATGTTGCCGTTTAAAAAAATTATCAATGCCGTCATATTTCAAATGACGATTACGTCACAAATATGGGTCGTATGTCGAAAAGTTTGTTTAAAACAAAATCGATGTGTCAGAGGATTTTTTTCGAAAAACTCGATTTCAGAAACAATGAATTTATTTGTTGCTATTCGAAAGCACTGTATATATGAAGATCTACATTAAATGATCATTTGGTTTTCTAGCGTAAATCACAAAAAATACTTTGAAAAACAGAAATTTATTAGCACAAAGAACTTCACAATACTCAGTTGTGAATCTTGGCTGCATTAGAAGATTGAGTAACATAAGATACAAATTCATCTGGACTGTTTTATAGAAATATTATATTATATAAAAATTTCTCTTAATAGTATGAAAAACGAAAATGAAAGCTTTCGTTTTAGCCATTTTTTTTTCGTAGCTTGATTGAACACTACATATTCAGTTAATTTTGTTTAAGAGGAATGTATGAGGCTCATATTATGTATTTCTATAACTGACAGAAGACATCATAGAAGAATATACCCGGCAAAATACAATTGAAATAAAATAGATACTGCCACTAACTACAACCGACTACATAAACTATAGGTTTGTTCCAACTACCGATCACAGAACGATACATGTACTAGGTCGTGATCGTTTTCTACGCATGTGCTAACTAATGTACTACTTGTGTACGTTACAAAAATTAGCGAAGGGTTGGAAGAAATTTGTGACGCCATCTGTGATAGTTTTGTGCAGTCGTATAGATTTATCAACAAAAGAGAAGGAGTAGGTACATTGCGCATGTCAGTACAAACGGTACATGCTCTGGGATAGTTACTGTTGTGACGGTACAATTACCGATCCTTGTACGGCCCTATTTAAGTTGGAACAGAATTGTGATGCTGCTTTGTACCGTCATAACATAAGTTGGAACGCCATTTTCACACTGCGCAAGTACTGTACGATAATGTTACGGTAATAGGAGGTGGTTGGAACAAATCTTGTAACTATAGATATACAGAGTGCGCACGTTCGACCTGCCGATTGATGCATTAGCAATGTGTGGTCGACTGTAATAGCGAAGCGCTATGTTATGGTCTGTCTGGCGCTCTCGCTGCATTATCAATTCCTTCGCAGAAAATTTGCTGAGATATTCTATAAAATCCTTTTATAATAAATAATTTTTCTTTCGGCGTATAGTATAATATTTCATTTTTAAGTATACAACGACTCAACAAAAAATACAATAACGCTCCTTCTTCGACTGTAACAACTTGATAATTGAGTGTAATATGCATGTACGCAAGCGCAAGTCTGTTGCTATTTCACTGTCGTGGTTGAGCACTTCGATCTGTTGATAGGGTCTGTAATGTGTTAGATAAGAGATACAATGAATGCATTCGTCCACGCAAACACTACCGATATACGTTTCTTGTGTTAACTAAAGGACGCACAGTGGGGTATTTGTCGATTCTAGCTGGACAAAATTGCCGTTGCATTTTTATATGAAATCGATTTATTATTATAACATTACAGTTGTATATGGAAATGTGTAACGTTTTAATAACATTTGTGCAACATTATCTTACTATATTATTGAAAATTGCAATATTTAAATTGCATTGTAATTTAATTCTAGTTATAATTACTATACAATTACCCTTGGCAATAATAAACCGTTTTATATCTTCCTATTATTATTTAAATAAGTATGTAGTATTAGAGCAATAATTCTATTAATAATACGTATAATTAGCAAAAACTTACTGATTTGCGGTAAATTAAGTAATGGGGAAGCACAATCATTAAATAGGTACATATGTGTATATATTATCATATTGGACAAACGATTACGAAAACAATAGAGGTAGAAGGATAAATTGATATTATATATATCTTGTGTAGTAAGAAAATTGTAATAAACATACAATTGCGTATACATATACCGATTTTAATCCTGATGGCCCAACAAAAAAGCGATAAAAATAAATTGAGTTATATAAACATTAAAATATTCCTAGGATCTGGACGGGCAAAAATGGGCAGGTAAACTACTATTTGCCATTTAGTTGAGACTCTAAGTAAACAAGTAATCGCAAATTCATCACTTAGAAACGCTTAGAAGTATAACTTTTTCTATTTTGAACGAAAAAAAAATTAACTGTTATAAGAAATTTATCAATCATTCTCAGGACAAAATATCTACTACAATAAAGCACATACGAGTGCAAAAATTTTACAGATTCATGTACATCCTTTGTTCTGATAAATCCGTAACGCTGCACTGCCAAAGTTTATTCTAAATAAAAAATTAATAATGGAATTTAAAGCACTGAACAAAACTATGTAAACAGACACGTCTGGCAGAATTAACAGTAAACTTTAAAGTAATGTACAAGGTAAGAGGTTCGTATTTATAATAAACTGCTTACGGGTAATTACCCCTACCCTTAGTATATCATGTAGATTGGAAAGGAGACGGTAAGATCAATTTCGCAAAATCGATTTTTGTCCAGCTAGAATCGATAAATACCCCACTGTGGGACGTCTCTTCACAGTTCTTTTTCATCTTGCACTAAAAGTATCAGCAGGTCGTACGCGCGCTTTTGGTGTGTATATATAAACTTGAAATCTATTCCAGGAGAAGTTACATTAGACAAAGAGTTTTCACTCCGGAATTAAGGAGCATCGATATAACATTAAACCCGGATATACTGAACGATCTGCAACCATTTAGTTTAAAACGGAAACCAACAAATTAATAAATTAATTAACATTAATATCGCAAATTAACTCAGGACCTAGTAGAAATTATGCATTATGAAATTATATATATATTACTACCAAATCATCAATAAAACTTTGCCTCGTAAAGTTATTCAACAAGTGTTGCTCAGTTTGCATCCGTGTATCAAAATGGTAATACTTGTACTCACTTTTAAATGTTTTAATATTGTTCAATAAAACATCTATACTCCTACAAAGTCATTTCACAAATGTCGACAAAACACAAAAGTAGGTTTTAAAAAAAACTATGAAAATATGGATGATAGAAATGCAGCACAAATCGACTTAGTTTATATTAAGGATCTTAACAGATTAAGAATGTGGTAAATCTTTATTCTTACCTTACGACCAGGTTTCAGGCAAATAACACGCAGTGCTCCTGGTACAACTACACGCTTTCTGCGATCATATGGTGGAGGTACACCTTCATATGCCTTTAATCTTCTCAGTGCTTCTTTTCCCCTCTCTGTTTTATGTGGTAACATACCTATAAATACATTTAATTATAATATAACGCTTTTAATTATTCTATTAAAATTATTTCAAGCTAAAAAAGCTAAAAAAAAACAGTACAAATACATAAAACCATACAAATCCAGTATTAGAAAAATATTTACTGTCACTATAGATCGTCTCAGCCTCCGTATGCAGTATGAGATATAATAGCAACTGTGCATCTCTTACTATTCTTAGTTGCTTGACATTAACGCTATCTTCATTTTCGGTTGGTATGTTGCCACTTATTTACCATTATTTATACATATATATGCTGTCACCTCAACACCTAACGGTAGATGAGGACCTGATTATATATATATATATATATATGCTTTCGTCGGCAATAGTATCCATTATTAAGGCTCTATTTTCACTCCTAGCGAGTACACCCTAAACTAACGTCGGGTGTGTGTGTGTGTGTTTACCAGTATATTTACAAATAAATTGGATAACAGAGGGAACTAATAGTACCAGTTGTCGATCATACTGCGAGATGAAAGAAGACGGCAATATACAAAGTGAGATAGCACGGTCGTGACATAATGACAAATGATGAGAAAGGGGCGCGAAGGGGTAGAAAGGGGTATAAACAGGTAGAAAGTGAAATTCGAATTGCCGTATTTACGTATTATATTTACGTATCTACTCTGCGCTCAATACGTTTGAAGATATTTTGGCTTATAGGAATTTTCGTTTTGTTTTATTTAATTTTTTGTATATAATATAGTGCGGCGTAAATATTGATAAAAAGATACAGACTGATAATTTGTGTGAGATACTTTAATCTTAGAAATATATTATTTTTCTATGGTATTTTCAAAACTATGTTTAATAAAAGTATAGCAATATTTTTTTGTGTGTATATCGAACAAAAGAAACTTTCTTAGTGCTGGTACTCCGTCACAATTTCACCGCATTTCGTAAGATGTTATCAATACCAAAACAAATTTTTAGGGAAATTGTCCAATATAATAACAGCATTTCTCTTAATTTTTCATTTCCAATTGAATTATTTACAGACATAATATCATTGCTTTACCATTACTAAAGTGAAAAATTACTTGCGTTTTTCTAGGCGTAATAATAGTATACATACTGAGCCAATAAGTTTGAGGACAAGTTGAATTTCCCGCCTTGTATTTCTTTGTATAGGTTGGTCAAACTGGCTGTAATGCTATTAAAAAATTACTTCCTTCTATTTTACAGCATTTGCATAGTTGGCTTGTGTTCGTAGACGTTTGGCGTTATTATGATTTTCTGTTATCTTAGTCGTTCTGTTATCTTATTCGTGTTTTTGTTAGATTTTATTAAAACGATTACAAGTGTTGTTTGAATATTTAAAGAATAAGATTTTTCAGAATCGGTTACATTCCTACTTAAGCCTGTTTTACACGACGTTAAATTTACGCAAAAATTAACGAGAACATTTATGAATAAATTTACAAAACAATTTATGATTTTCTGTTTGCAACGTATCTCCAAATTTTTAACACAATTCATTGATGCATTAAGACAGGTTCTAAATAATTTTCGAAAAAATTTAGTAGTAAATTTCTTTACATAATTTTCTGTTTGATACGTATCAAATCATTTACTCCTAAATTTTCTCGTAAATTTTTGGGTAAATTTAACGTCGTGTCAAACAGGGTTTAGTTTAAAATAGTTGCGAGAGGCTATCTATTATTAGGGAAATAACAAATATCGGTGTTAATAACCCTGGTAGCATTATTTGACAACATGAAAAGGCATGTAAATTTATGTTTACAAAGTGATGGTAGTCATTTTAAACATTTCCTATAATTATAATAATAACATCATGTTTCTTGTATCATAGTTTAAAGAAAAGATTATTTTGTTTAATAGAGAATAAAGAAATATCTTATTAAATGCACCCACTTCAAAATGTTTATAGAATCGCCTATGAGTAAACCACAGGTTGGTCGATTTTAAGGAATAAAAGTTAGTGGGAAATTCAATTTGTCTCCATTCTTTTGGACTCACTCTGTACAAGAGAAAATCTACAAACTCTATATGCATGTGTATGCAATCGTCGCAATTTTTGTGTGCGTAAGATTACAAATCATTAGGTTGGCAATGCCGAGACACCGCGGCGATAATGTGTCCCTCTTTTGGGAAGTTGCCAAACCATTAGGAAAGTCCTCATGTGCTCCTCATCTACAGTTATCTGTTTTACTAACAAATACGTTTCTTGCAATAATCTTTTTTATTTAGCATACAATTGTTTTTATTAATGTATGCCGTGTTTATTCCCGTTCATATGTAGTGGACGAAAAAGTTTATAACTCTTGAAATACATTACTAAATAAAAAATAAAAATAATATTTTTTTTATTAAACACGTAATTTCTGTCACTTACTCTTCGTCCACTAGTCTATAATTAAATGTTAATATTCCACTAATAAATTCTTATTTATAATCATTCCTCACAAAAATTATTGCAAGTAAAAATAACCCAATTTCAAACTTCCCACCGACAACTGAAAATAGCCCCTTAAGGGGGAACTATCCAGTTGCATTCGCCATAAATCGCCACAACGCGGCGCCACTTGTACTATTTTCTATGCAAGCATAAATATTATTAGCTGGACGAAGTTTTACAACATTACAACGGGTGCAACAGAGAAAGATCTGGGAAAGAGACACAAAATATGTAACGTAACCTTGATCGTATCATCCCAATGAAAAGGTAAACGACGATATAAGTGTCTATTTCGGGATAAGACAATTATATTTTAATTTTAATTTGGCGCGATATTTGACAATAGTGGAAGAGTGGCATTAGTATAAAAGATTATTATGTTTATGGCGTCGGTATGTATTTTATGTGTGAAAATTACAATATGCCGACATATTATATATGTATTTATGAACAAACAACTAAAGATTTATATCAAAATAACAAGAACACATACTTACAAATAACAACAATAACGATGACATGGTATGGTATATACATATATGTATAATACATATATAGCGTGTCCAGAGAAATCTAGAAAATCAGAGAAAATGCGTAATGATGTTTAATAAAGGGATGCGACAATTTTTGAATGTTATAAAAGGCATATTGGTAGAGCAACATCCACACAGGGTATTCATTTGAAAACATCTCACCGTAAATCTTTGGAAATCTAGAATTACAAAAAATTTTCTGAAACACGTATAAGAAATATGATCGAGAAAGACAACTTTTGATGCAAAAACTGGCTCAGCTACTTGAAAACCGTACCTCCTGGAGCACCCTGGAGGTACACTTCACGTCTCTTGAAAATCTACGTTGTGGCGTTTAGTTTTTGAAATTGATTGATTCGACCAAACCCTATTTTAAATTCCCTTTCGCCGATTAAGATGTTTTATTTTTATTTTCAGTTATTTAACATTTTCTTGAAGAAAAAATCAATGTAATAAGTTTTCGAAATGTTGTTCGTTGTTCGTTAAACAATGATATAGCCATTGTTCGAAACTGCGACGTACGTTTTCAAAAACTTTTCTTTGAATTCCACGACAGGTTGCAGTAATCCTGTGGCAAAGTCCTGCTAAATTTTCAAGTTGAGGAGAAACTTCAATAGACTTTAAGTAACCCCACAGCAAAAATGTATTCAGGAATACTCCCGTACTGGAAGAACATAATGGGGAGGAGCTCGCCAGCGTGTTGCAAATGTAATTCATCCTCATGAAGTAGAGAATACCATCTCTATCCAGTTGATTTTCGAAAGAGTCAGTAATCAATGAATGAATAGTATTTTCTACCATATCCAGATATAGGTACTTCGCCATCTAGATTATCCCCAAGATGCCTGCCCATACATTAAATTTTTCAGGGTATTGAATATGTTCCCTCCACAAACAAATGAGGATTTGAGTTACTCCAATTTCTGAGTAATGTTTATTTACAAATCCATGCAAATAAAAAACACATTCATCACCGAAACAATTTTTTCTGTTTCAAATGAAGACGCTGTATATCTCTTTATAAATGGTATTTGCATGTGCAATGTATTTGCATGTATTCATTCATTTATATATAAATCTTTTGTGTATTAATAAATATACAATGCGTGGCCGTCTTGTAATTTTCTTTTATTGCAGCCCTCGTTTTCTCTATATAAATATTTCAAATGGCTTGTTTGTCATTTGTATCGTCCAAAAACTAAAGACAATAAGTACAATACATATTTGCTTTTGCATTGTTGGACACAATCTTAAAAAGTAATTAAAAGACTGGTCACTATATCTAGTGTTATGTATGAATGTACTAAAACGGCATAGGCTTATCTCTAGGTATAGGTGGGAGTGAGATCAAAGCTATTGGGGGTGTTACATTTCTACTTTATATTAAAATTTAAAGTTGCCGCCATTCAATTAGGCATGTTGTAAATGTACAAATGTTGGAGCGCCATCTCTTCAAAAACTGCTGAACTTGTTGAACAGTAGTTATCCTATTCTAACACATTAAGTAATAGGAACGTAATCTTTAAATCTAATAATTTATGTTATTACACGTTATTTGACTAAACGCTTTGAGATGAAGGTTTTTACTGGTTTTCCCGATGTGAAGACCCTAATATAAATGCCATTTATTCCTTCAATTTCAAATAAACGATCCTCAAAGTAACAAAATTGTATGGCGCGAAATACAACAAATGTTATAAACATCTAATTATCATATAAAATACGTGTTCACACTCGATATTATATGCCAAACACGTAACATGAATTTTATTTCGATTGAACCACTAATTTGCCTTTTTATTAGCTTTGAAAATTCAAATAATTTTAACCTCATATTCAACCTGATAGTTCCCCCTTAACGCCAATTACTGTCAATCGTTTTACCATATTTTTTGTTAAATTTTATCTTAATTTTTTGATATAGTTGCACAAATCGTTCTTTTAAAAACGCTTCTGTTTTAAGCGTGCACAACGTAATACAGTGAGCAACCGGATGTGACGACCACGTGACCTCAAATTTTAAGATGGCAACATTATCAAGTTGGTAGTACAAGATATGCCATATTAGTGATCTTTCAGCGAGTTTTATAACTTAAGCTAAAACAAGAATAAATACATATATTTATGAAGAGAACATTGCAGGAAATGTAAAAATTAGCGGTTTCAAACCCTATAAATGTTAGATGATGAAACGTAAACAATAATCAGGACAGTAAACAGTAGAACAAAACGCAGTTTTTCTATGACGTTTGTTGTCCCGTGGTGCTCACTTCCGGTTGCGCACTGTATATTTTATTTATCTGCATACTACATATACATACTCCATGTCAAATAATGACCATTTTCGAGATGGTCTTCAAAGTTCAAAAAAAATCGTTTTTTCCATCTTTAAGCTAATCTACTTGTACGATAAAAATAAAATTTGGCATGGCGATTTAGTATTATTAGAGATGCTTCTTTTGGTGGAATTTTCCTAAATTAGTAAAATTACAGCAAAGAGAAAATCATTCCCCTTGTGTTAAGTAACATCAATAGAACTTTGTTTTTTTAATTGACAACCACGAAATTAGCATCACCTAATAAGTTAAAATGCCAAAAATAAAGTCCTCTTGTAGAAATTTCGTATGATTGGTTTTCGAGAAAAACGAGAACGTTCGAGAGGATTTGTAGCTAAAAAAACTCAAATTCTACGTAACTGACGAAATTAACAATATGAACAAAATTTAAAAAACTTTTGTCGAATAAACTGACATTTATTTACAATATCACAATCAGTAAATGCCAGTTTTTTTTTCTGGAATTTTGAAAACATTCATCACAAAAACGGTGCGATTTCGAATAAGGCTAATTTTGGTCAATGGAAGCCTTCCATATCATTTAATTATACAAGACGTTCTCGATTGCATACAATTGGCTACCCAATAAGTTTGAGCTGTGACATGGTAGCTAAGAACCAGGTAATCTAATGTATTTGGTTATAAGGGTTTCGTTGTAGCTCTTGTAGGCTATAGTATTTAATTTATTAATTTCAGAACCCTGAATTTACAATTATTGGTACAAAATGCTAAAAAAGTTAGCGAAAAAGAAATATTTTGCATCTTTCATAATGGCTAATACACACATTTTCTCTATACATTAGTTTGAACATTTTTCCTGTCATTCAAACAAAGTGTTTGAATAGAATTACCTGCGTACTTTTATACTCAGGCATAAGACATTACAAGAGCGCAGATTATTGTCAAACATGAGTTAATAAATATCTGGTGTGATTTTTTATAATGCATTTTAGAATACAAGCCAATTTTTTACTACAAACTTTGCTTTTACTACAACTACACTAACCTATTGAAAGAGAAAGTTATACATACATATATAACACTGAACTCCAGTTAAAATCAATTTAATCCCATTAGAAAGAACAGAAATTGCTGGTCATATCCAAATGGTACCTGGTTTCAAATAATGAACTGGAAATAATAACCTACAGTGGATTGGACGACTTGCCAACCGTGAATCAAATTCCCAATAGATGTGTTGTGTACTAAGATTGAGACGATCTATAGTCAGTATTCATGAATTCAACAATAAGCAAATTGACGAAAACAACAATACTCATATCCACTTACATTACAACATAACTGTAAATTATTATATTACTTGCTACAAGTTGCTTTGAATTCACAAATATAATTATTTAAACTAACCTCTAACAGTCTTCCAAAAAATACGTGACGGAGCTCTGAAATGGAATGGGCCTCGTGCTGGATTTACATTACAACGCTTCCGTAAAAACGATAAATATTTCAGCTTGTTTCTACAATACACAAATATATATAACAAATAAGTATACACAAGCTATATGCAAGATGTACCTGTAGAAATTACCAGATATGTTTAACTGTTCACATCTTACAACAATTATTTTATTTCCTTGGAGTAGTGCTTTAGCAACGATAGCAGCGAGACGTCCCAGCAGATGACCTCTGCCATCAATTAAAATAGGCTAAAATACAATGATAAATTATGTGTAAACATGTGTAAAAACACGTGCAAATAATAAGGTTAAAATAAAATGTGAATTATTGTCTTAGATATCCTTTCCATTAATATACTATATAACTAAAACTTCCTAATACAAATTATAACTCTATACCAAATAATCTACTTAACAAGATAATGGATTAAAATATACTCACTTTTTCACTAAAACCTGTCATGGTTGCGTTAAACCAGGAAAAGGAGGTAGTGTTCGTGAATATTTAACCGGATATATGTTAACATGGCCGCCTTTAGTTACCAACATTTGCATTTGAAATGATCACTTACAATTTCTTAATCTAGATGAATATTTCTGTTAATTTTATTATTATTCAATGCCTTGGCAAGTGGTGGCAACAACTAAACAATTTAACAAATTCGAAATCAAGCAATTTATTAAAAAATTATGATCTTCGTAATGTAA
>SMLS01049652.1:0-16896 GCA_004785975.1 Popillia japonica | reverse complement strand
GGGACATCTGACTAACATTTTACAATTGAATACCCAACGTAAATAAGATAGGTGTTATAATATTATAAATCACAATAGAATATTGTATCTATTCCCTAAAAAGGCGAGAGAGAAATTCGGAGAATACGATTAAATATAAATACGGCTTTAAAACAAGTGTACCTTTGTTCCGTCAATACTATACCCATTCAAATAAATTGCAGATGTTCCATAGAACCAAACAATAAAACAAGCAATGCGTCGTAATTTTATTTCCTTTTATTTAACGCATAGGTATTAGCATATTATTCTGCATATACAGTGAGCAGCAAAAGTATTCACACAGCTATGCAAATCAGGAATACCTACGTGTTTATAAAACTATGTTTAGTGCTAATAGAAATATTTAACAGATGTCACGTAGAAAATCTATTTCAAATGTTCACCTGCCATACAAACAAACAAAATATAAATAATGTTATTGTTATGTTATTTATTGGATAAACATCCATTATAAACGCAACGCAAAAATATTCATACAGCTATTTTAAATACAAAAAACAAAGTGATGGCAAAATTTGAGTTTCTCGTAACACCACCTAAAAGTATTACGGTCGTTGACGACCCTCAATCGTCTTGGCATGGACTGAACTAGTTTGCGGTATACTGCAGATCTATATATCTCCACTCTTCTACGGGCCCGTTCTCCAAGTTTTTTTTTGCTTCTAATTTGATGTTGCCTGATCTGTTGTTCGAGGTGATGTCATCGGTTGTCTATGGAGTTCATGTCGAGAGACTGGGAAGGTGTTTTAAGAAGATAGTACGGCAAATGCAGCTAGAAGTGGAAGACCAAAGAAACTTACCGGGCGCGAGCGTTAAGCGATCATACGACAGGTATGAAAAAATCCTAAAATTAGTGCGATAAAATTGACCTCATTTATTCAAGTGACATTTAGTAAACATGTATGCACAGATACAGTTCGAAAAGTGTTACTTGGCAAAGGTTTCAACACAAGAGTGGCTAGGCAGAATTCACTGCTTAACAATGTGAAGAGACTAAAGTGTCTCGTGTTTGCCAAACAACATACGTTAATGCCTCTCCAGACTTTTAGAAGACGGTTATTTTTACGAACTGAAGTACCTAAATATTGAGTACAAATTGGGTACGAAATTTGGTTATTCTTCCAAGTAGATATAGTGGATAGTTTTGTTTACTTGAAAATATTAAAAACAAATCTTAAACAAAATGCACAGAAATTGCGAATTGCTGATGACTTTTCCTTGTACCAAGATAACGACCTCAAACACTCTGCACGAGTTGTACAAGAATGGTTATTATATAATACCCCAAAGTTTCTTGAAACACCTCCCCAGTCTCTCGACATGAACCCTATAGAAAATCTATGGCATCATCTAGTACAACATATCAGGCAACATCACATTAGAAGCAAAAGAGACGTGGAGAACAGGGTCACAGAAGAGTGGTGCAAAGTAGATTCGCTGTACCTACCTATAATACCGCCAAATTAGTTGAGTCCGTGCCAAGACGATTGAGGACCGTTAGCGATGCCAAAGGTGGTGTTACAAAATATTTAAATTTTGCCATCACTTTGTATTTTGTATTTAAATAGCTGTATAAATACTGTTGCGTTGCGTTTATAGTGCATGTTTATCCAATAAATAACATAACAATTACACTATGTACATTTTATTTCTTTGTATGGCAGGTGAACATTTGAAATAGATGTACTTGACGTAGACGAGAGACTAGACGAGATGTACGTGACATCTGTTATTAAATATTTCTATTAGCAGTAAACATAGTTTTATAAGTTTTATTCCTTATTTGCATAGCTGTATGAATACTTTTGCTGCTCCCTGTAGCTAGTAAACTGAGAAACGTTAAATAGATACCATTTAACAAATTAATTATACTTTAGCCAGTTAATAGTTATTATTATTAGATAAAAAAGGAATTTTACGAATAAATTCAACAAGTACGTCCTTTCACAAACTTTGAATCGGAGTTAATTCAGCACACGGCATATTCGTATTTATAAAGGTTCTTTTTATTCTGCGGTAGATCAAACGCATACATATGAGAGTCATAAATCGAAAGAAAGAAATATTTTGATGGGCGTGACAAACAACAGCTGGCTTTTCTGTAAAACCAATAAGGTGTCTGGACCGTTATATTGCGCGTGGGTAGATGGAAATAAGGGTCCAAAATAAGGACGAAAAATATTACATTGAATGAACCATCAAGTTATCAATGGTGCTAGTTACAGCAGCTTCTTAATCTGTGGTACTGATTGTGAGTAGTATCTGACTACCACTGCAAATTTTTACAAAAAAAGAGGTTGGTTTGGAAACTTGAGGGTTACTTGTATTTTACCATAAAAATTTGATATGATGCCAAAAAATACTTGGGTGCACTACCATAAAACATTGCCGCGGAGCAGGATTTCTTGGCATTCTCTGATATTTCTGAAACGGAAATGTATTTCAGTTAATTAAAAAACCCACATCAACGTGTTATCTAAACAACTGTTTTATTTTGTTGTTTTCTTTTATTCCTTAGTTAGTTAATTTACTTTTATTCACATCATGCTCTATGCTGTTTGTCTATTTCTTTATATTATTTATGTATTTAAGTTAATTTTCATTTTGTTTTTTATTCGCTAAGTAGATACTGACAGTGTAATTTGTGGATAAAGTTTCTGGCTTTGTCCTGTTGTTATCCCAAAAATAAATAAATAAATAAATAAATAATAAGGGTTAAAGTTAAAGTTAAGGTTACTTGAAACTGGTGTAATTCAACTTCTCTTAAAAGTGGTCTCTTCTAGAATTCTTGGCTGCGCCAGTATACTTGACTTTGACGATGTATTTGATATCATTTGTGATAAACAAACTAAACAAAATATTTCAATATTATACTATTTATCTGCTCACATGATTTGCACTTAAGACCTATAAATAATACAAATAAGTCTATTGAATAGCAAGGACTATGACATTGCTAAAAGCTTTCTAGAGTATGACAAAGTGGGAGAGGTACCTACCTAATATTTTAAATCAACAAAACTAGATGCTATTGCGTCTACTAAACCACAATTGAATATATTCTAATAGATTTACATAAAAATAAAGGTATAATATAGAGATATAGAATTAAATTGTAAACAATTACGGCAATGTCAACATAAAATTTTTCCAAAATGAAGGCATATTTAAAGTAATAAATACACTGAAGATTGTCAAGCCCATCCTCAATTTAGTGTTTTAACTAATTAGCTATAAAAAGCCAATACCAAGTAAATACAGGGGAAATAAAGGGAACAGTTTATTTCAGTGACTTTTGTGGCCGCTAATTGTAATTCTCTAGAAACGCTCTTGGTGAATCTATACATATTTGTAAGAGTTTGTAAAATTTATACCTAACTGTTTTGGTTAAAAATGACCTCAAATAACTACTATCAAATAGTGCGAGAAAATACGCACTTGCACTAAACAGCTGAAACCATAGAAGTAAGTCTAAATGAATCATTATGTTATGTATTAATGCAAAGTGTTGATTAAAAATTTTGTTAAACGATACCTATAATAAACCGTCAAACGCAACCAGTGATACGACCGCAGGTAAGTGTGTGTGTGTCATAATTCTGTGAAAAGTACAATAAACCAAGCACGATCTACTAGCCAATATCATAAGGATACATTCGAAGGAATTTAGATATTTTAAACATTGACAACTTCTTAGACCTGTAGATTATGTAAACAATGCTCGCAGTACAGAAAAGTTACCGACATTATGGACGAAGTTTCAAGAAAATAATGTCTTATTGAAAATGCACTGCAAACATTTACATATTTCAAAAAGATAAAGCGCTAATGTGTATAAAGTTTTAATGCACTTGTATTCAGCAAACAATTATGAAAATCAATAAATTATACTATAAAAATAATCCTTAAATGTCTGTATTTAAAGGAGTTAAGAAGTGATATAGTTTACAAACATATACTTAACCCCACGTGAAACTCTTTAAATGTGATATTCACTGCTGCACTATTCCTTCTTCATGGCTTATGGTTCTTCTTCCATGTCATTTTTCACCTATGTATGTCAAAGTATTTAGTGGGTACTCATATCGGTTGCCCTGTGCATGAGAGTGTGGTCGAAGAGATCATACGCGTGTACTAGACATTTTTACTGAGAGCTCCGCGTTTTGACAATATTGTGGATGGAGAAATGAGAAAAAAACTGATAAATTTGCTACCGCGCGAAATCTTTTTGATGGTTTTGTTTAACTAACTGGCCAACTATTCTCCAAATAACTGTGTAACTCTCAATGAAATGCTCGTGACAAGTCTACACATCAAGTAGTGTAATGTGTAACAATTTGTTTTCCTCAATACCTCTGGCGATAGATCTTTCTACAAGTGATAAATTGATGTTAGTTGGCACAATGAGAAAAAAAGAAAAAAGAAAGAAAGGAATTCCACCACTATTCATTGCTAAAGTGAAAGATCGAAAGCTTTATTCAACCATATTTAGATTTAATTAAATATACATTGTGTTTGTCTAGTATGCATGATGAAAGGTGCGTTACTATATTTTATACCTACATTACTAAATATTGCTAGTATAAATAACCAAATTGTGTTTTAGTTCAATACAAATAGAAAAAAAACTGAAATCTTTTTTTGAACAAGCTAGGTTTGACACTAATCCACGATTATTTGGTGAAAGGACAACAGATCGCAACTTTACCTCAACTTTTGCCTGAAACACACGCGCTGGCAAAAACATCTGATTCTGGAAGTGCTATTTGTGAGGTTATATTTGATTTGATTTGATTTGCACACTGGATACAGATCAGGTTTTTGCATCATCCCCTTAACACCGTGGCGTATAGCCTATTGTATTATTCCGTACCTAGTGAGTTTATTTACATAAACAGGTTGGTCCCCTTTACTAGGTTTGATAACCTGTATGGTAAATCTCTTTCCGGTAGACCTGTTGGTTGGTTAGTTTGTTTCAAAGATAACTGTCTCCGTTGTACCAATACAGCGGATTCAAATACAATGTGGTAGGCTGTCTCCTCCTCCTCATTGCGTAATCTGCAGATAGGTTCATGTTTAAAGATTCCAATTCTATGCAGATATTCCCTTAGACAACGGTGTCCTATTAACAGGCTCCTCACTGTGTGGTTATAAGAAAAATAGAAAAACTTCAACACGATGCAGAAGCAGTCAGAAATCCATTTTGCGAAAACACACTCTTCCATCATGCCAAACATGCGCAATAGGTGGAGGAGTTGAAAGGCTTGTTGATTAGATTTTAGGTTTTTTTGTTTATAGTTTACATGTATTTTGTATTGTTTGACTAATACATTTCTGAAAAGTCTAAAGTGCTTTTTATTTTTCCATTGTTTATAAATATTTAAATGCGGTAATTTACACCATACAAGTGTATTTATTGCAAAAATAGGGACGTATGTAACGCCGGGTTAATACCTATACTTGGTCATCAGTGGCTATCATATGCAATTAGAACATTGGTGTCTCGAAAATATTCACACAGTTTGTGACATGTTATTACCAGACCGCTGAATTTGACTAAAAGATATAGCCAAGATTCTAAAGATTTCATATAAACACATCAATTCTATAGTTCAGGTCATATTTATACGACAATAGAAATGGATTCTTGAATCCCTGAACGATGAACACAAACAAGTAAAAGGGAATCCATCAAGAACAATATGTCTCTATTCTAAAAATATTCAGAAAAGCAAGAGATTATCGTAATGTTTAACAGTCAAGTATCAGGGCGCTGAATTCAAACATTATCAACTCCAAGATAGTCAAGATAGTTTAGGAGTGTCTAGTGTGTTACTAAAAGAGCTAGGCAAAAAGAACAAGGTAACCTTACTGTGGATTAGGAGACACACTGAGTGAAAGGAATACCTTCTGTGCGGCCAAAACCTTTTTGCGGGAGAAGTAGCAATATAATACTGGAGAAGCTCATAAGTGATGTAGAGCAGAGAAAATGCAAATACCATAAATCCATACATTTATTCCCAAACTGCTCTGCACTGTGTAACTCAAGAACCTTGCACTGGAAGTAAATATGTGACATTAAAGACGGAGAACTACTTAATCTGAGACCTTTCGACATTCTGTCCTTTTTATAAGGAATCGGACTGATCGGCTAGAAAATAGGGGATACAAAGCAAAACGTAAGAAGTTACCAGTTTAAAAATGTCCTTGAAAAGTTGTCCTTGACTATAATCACATTGTCACAGTTAGAAGACGGTTAGCTGAGGCTAACCTCAATCCCAGAAGTCCACGAAAGACCCCGTAAATGAAGAAACACCATATCTGCAACCGCATTAAGTTCGCCAAGGATCATTGGCAATGGCCTGCTCGTAAATGGACGAATATATTATGGAGCAATGAGAGTAAAGTTGTTCTTTTTGGCTCTAGTGGTCGCCGTTTGTATGTTTATAGAAGACTGAATTCAGAATATAAACCATAATACACCACAAAAACCATCAAGCACCGTGAAGCAAAAGTCATGATATGGGGATGTTTTTCTTACTATAGAGTAGGCCCTATTTATAGAATAGACGCTATCATGGATCAGCAGAAGTACATATAAATACTCAATAAAGATATACTTCCATATGCTAGACAATATGACCTTGAAATGGGTCCTTATGCAAGATTATGATCCTAATAAAGGACATGGAACAAAGTACTAACTAGATTGTAAGGCAAATATATTCTTTGGTTAATATTGTTATTGAATTTTAATTTTACTATGCCCACTGAGGCATTAATATTATGTATTTCAGTTATATGTAAGATGTATATTTCACATACAATAAAATCAAATCCTCAGTTGTTACTATTGTTTATATTTTTAAGTATTTTGAGGTGCTACTATTTTCTTGAACACAACTGTACATAGTCTATCAAATAAAATTTGGAAACGTATCAATAGCAAAATCAAATTAAGTCGTAAGTCGTTTTATTAACACATGCATCCAAGTTGTCAAATATTTCTTGGTTGGTGACCCTAACATATATAATTTGCAAATAATACTGTTTGTGAGCCAAGATGAAAATAATATTGACTCACATTTGTATGATATATCTATCAAAAATTCCCTTCCATAGAGGCGACCTCAAAACCTGAAGAAGCTGAAAAAGATATCAATAATAAAGTTGGTGATAAAATTTCCACCGATGGTGTTCTAAAAGATATCTCTAATTATTTGAAATATATACTAATAAATTATTATATTTTACCTGTTTGTAATAGATTGTGCTAGACCCTGCATTTTGATTTTACCACTTCACAGTATCTTATCTTATGCGTCAGATGTTTTGAGAATAAATACTCATGCATAGGTACCAGGCCTTCTACATATTAACTTGTTATTTAAAAATACCCAGACTTTATTATAAAGTTGGTATGGTTGAATTATGATATGTATTAATTACAATTATCACTTTAGTCGTTGCTTTGATCTTGCTAGTTACAAATAGCTACAAATTGATTTTAGTTACACACTTTACACATAAGATTACATCATTATATTACAACCAATACTTTTGGAAGAACTGGTAAAGGTATTGAATGTCTTGATATTTTACATGTAATTTAAATATTAAATAAAAACTAAACTACAAGTGTGATATATTTTCTACTAAAATCTAATCGGAATTTAGACTTATAATTTAACTACAATCTTAATTTGTACATAAATAGTATGCAAAACCTAATCAGTTGTACTTACATAAAAAGAATAACTTATTAAAAATTATATACAGAATAGCTTAAATATAACCAGATTCTATTTGAAAGTAATAAAACAAGAACAAAATTATATTATGTAAACAAAGTATGTGCTTATATACACTAATAATTTAATAGATTAGATAAGATTCAATACAAATAAAACAATAACTTACAAGAAATTCTTATTTCAAAAATAATTGTTCTAATACGAGCTTATTATTGTCATAATACTGTGCACATCCTACAACAATAACAGCAACTATAATCTGGGGGTGGTGGCGGGTGTACGTGGTGATGCGGTGGTGGTCCGTGGTGATGAGGCGGTCCAAAATGCGGTGACAATGGTCCATGGTGATGTGGTGGTCCAAAATGTCCAGGTGGAGGTAGACCGTGATGCGGAGGTCCAAAATGAGGTGGGCCGTGATGCGGAGGTCCAAAATGAGGTGGACCGTGATGCGGAGGTGCAAAATGTGGTGGTGCGTGATGCGGATGACCATGAAACGGTCCATGATGGTGTTCGTGAGGTCCCATACCGACACAGCAATAACTTTGCAAGTCAAATTGATTAAGGCGAAACCGTGTAAAATTAGACTCGAATATACTAACGCAACTGGCAATATATCTCCATATATTTTTTCACCTCCGAGAATCTTATCTAACGCGTATCATACGTGTAATAATGAGAATGTTTAGATAAAGCTATGTATGTATGTACTACGTATATGTATGTATGTGTAATATTTATGGTTATAGTAGGTACAATATGTTACTTGATACCTGTGGTGTTTATTTTCGAAACCCTAAATGATATTCGAAAAAACAACAAATTCTAAAAATAAATGGAGTTAATCACCTGAAAGTAGTAACATTGAATAAACAACAGAATCAACATTTACAAAAAAGATAAGTCATAATACCTCTCAAAAAATCTTACATATACAATGACATACAAAGAGTTTGCATATAAAGTTATCATAGAACATTGTGTAAATTTTTTTCATCCTACCTTCTGAGTTAAATATGTTGTATGTTAAGTATGTTTTTAAATATACATATTTGTTTAGCTAAACTGAGGGGTTTAAACTACCGAGCACAATAATTTTCTTATCCAGTACATAAGTAGGTTATCAATATGTTTTTTAAATAATCTTAATCTATCTTGATAGTCTTTGTTTTTAAGTACATTTATTATTTATTATTGATTTTGTCAATATTTACTTCCCATCCATTTAATGCTAATTCTATTGTTTGACATAATATCTGGGTAAATGATACTGAAGAGCCAAAATAATAACGAAGCATAACAATCTAGTTTTTAGTGATTCACCGCTTACATGATACCTTATCATATTTTTAAGTGGTTATGTCATTTTGGCAGAAAAAAACAATTGTTAAGTAGGCACTAGACAAGTGCATTTCAAAATACGCGTTTTCTTTAATTTCGCTATTGATGGCTTAGATTACTCATGCATTGACGTTTAAACGATCAGTGGTATTTATTGTGAATACCCCACTTATCTTTTAGTCTCAGTCGATTTGGGAACTACATATTGACAAAACTATATATGTATTTGACCAGTGTGAAATTTCTTAATCTCCCATTGTAGAATATAAACCCCTGCGCGGCTCTTGATAAGAACACTAGGCACCTTTCATTGTAAGACAATCGGCAGTTTCGTTGCCCTTACACTCCCGACAACTTGATCACCGACATCACAAAAGCTGTGTTTCTTTGTGCCAAAGCATTGAGGCTAGATACGCCAGTTAGCCTCCACTCATAGGTACGGGCGCTCAGAAATTTTAGTGATATGTACTTTGCTATCTAATAAAATACATACATTGTTAACATCTTTCCAAACATTCCTTGGCACATTATTTGCTTGTCCAGTCTAACCTTGGTATCATATGGCCTACACGAGCTAAGCTATCGGCGTAGCCTTGTATCTCAAAATTGATGCCCCATTGAGGACTTAATCTATAAGAAGTGACTACAATATAGATGAAAATACTTCTACTAATTTTTCTCGGACGGAGTCGCCTATTTTTGCAGATATAAGTCTACTTTTGAGCATTGACTTGTCTACAAGTTTATTGTCTATCTGTTGCTGTTAGCAAATTATGCATTAATTTTCGAAAATTAATTTTGCATGCTTTTCCATAAAGAATACACAGTACATACCTGTATGTACTATGCATACCCTCAAATATTTTATAGTTGTTGAATTGCTGTGAATATTTGGGTTTGGGGTTAAGATTTTAATAAGATTAAGATAAGATACTTTTATTTCAATAAAAAGTTATCGAAATGTTTGGAACAATAGAAGTAAGCTTTACTTTATGCAATTTTTGCAAAATCTGCATATATTATAATTTTAAACAATTTAACATATTTTAAAATGACGTGGCTTATCACAAAAAAAGACATTTTTACTAGTAAATATCACAAAACAAGATAACAAACTAACATTCAGAACGCTTAAACATAGACCATTTATTAGTTTCACAAAAGTGTGCAGCACAAAAACACTGGTCTTCTTCTATGATGATGTGGACCAAAGTACGGCGGCAACGGCGGTCGATGATGGTGATGACCGTAATGAGGAGGTCTAGGGTATCCGGGATGTCCATGGTGTCCATGATGTCCACTATGTCCTATTGAATGAACCATGTTTTATTTGTGATATTTGACACTATAAAAGTAACAAAAGCTTGGCGGTACTGAATAACAGTAATATGTTATAGAAAAACCAAATGCCTATATATATAATACTTATTTATCTAGAATATCAAATTTTATCTTGTGGCAGATACGCATTTAATGCTGATATTGATATGTAGGCAGAATAATTTAAATTAACGTATACAATAGGTATGACGCATACCTTTTGTACTGAACCTATTAGAGGATCAGAAAAATTAGGATGATTCATGCAAGTTACGAATATATTCATAAATTTTCAGTTTATTTTTTGCGAAAAAACTCATAGTCTTACTAAGTACATATTCTATAACAAATTTGATAATAGAGCAAATTAATAATATCATATGATCAATGTCAAAACAACAAAAATATTTACAAACAAAAAAATTGCGGTACATACATGTATGTATACCTACATACATATGTATACATATAAAATATTAACTTGTGTACGAAGTTTATCTTTATTAGCTGTAATACTAAAGTGTTTAGAAAGTTTCCAATAGCATTATCTAGCAATATAGTCACCGAGCACGGAGAAAAACAAGGAAATTGTAGAATGTACAAAAAAACGCATCTATTTTAAAAAATATATTGCTGAACTAGCATTTAAATCTTATTAGGGTTTGCAAACAGAGTCCATTTGCTTTCGTTAGAGAGTCTGTGTGAATCGGTCATAATTATCTACGTATTGTCTAAACTATTTAGTAATTTTTTCGATTTTATACATACATGTTCTGAATTACAATACTAGACCTAACTACTTACGGCTGATTCATTTTTGATCCTCACCATTGCGATCTCGCTTATTATTGAAGATAGACGATAGGTTTAAATTTGGCAAAGTTTCTAAATTTTGTGGTTACTATAATCCCGAAAAGAAACTAGACTTAGAACAGATGAAGTTCGTGTTATTTGAAAAAAACTGAAAAATCTCATTTTCTTATTTTGCTTCTTGCACGTTTATTTGGTCTTCCGGAGAAAAACTAAAGACACATTCTCAAGGCCATTTTTACTCCTCTATCTCATGGTGTATTTAAAATTTTTATACGACCTTTCGTTTTCTTTGGATTATCATCAACTTTGTTATTTCTTATGGGCGCCATATTGGGTTTTAACACAGCTAGAAAGATGTTCTTTCTCTGAGTTCAACCATGTGTCATATGTTGAAAACAAAATTTGATATTGTGTGTTAATTGACAAAGAATCTAATTTGAGATTAAATAAATTAGGAAGCTATGAAATTTCGAACTGTCAATCGCTTAAAACTGAGTATCGCGAAGATGAAATTCGATGTTAAATAAGGTAGCCATGGAATTTTGAACTCAACTTGCATTAGTAACGGAAAAAAATGGCGTCCGAAGAGAAGCAAAGAGAAACAAGATATGTTATGTATTTTTTTGTCATCCAACTAAAATACAACAATAGCGAGTACAAGATATTTGGAATTTTACCCTGATGTATTTCGATTAAACATTCCATCATAATAGTAATAATAATTCATGCCTTCACACCCTCAACAGCTTGGACCAATTACAAGGGCCATCGGCTGGGCATGAGTTATTATTATGCCTGCAGTTATAAACTAACTTAAGATGTTGCCTTTCAGCATTTGCCACGAAATCTGGGAAACTACAGAAAACCAAATTCAGAAAGAACATACCGAGGTTCGAACCCAGTACCGCCGAACTAGGAAGCGAGCACACTAAACACTTCTCTACTAGCCGATCAGTTAGTAAATTTCGATTCATCTGACCATTGTATTTAAAAAATCTTACTAGTTTTCTATTTTTCCCAGTAACCAATTACAATATTCCATTTGTCTTAAGGTACCACAAGGTAGTAAACTATGACTAACATGGACTTTATACGGTTTCAGCTTATTTCGACGCAGTTCTCCATGATCCATATTCGACTAAATTTCTGTCAAGTTCTAGAAAAATGCTATGATATGGTTGCAGTCGTTTAGGGCACAATTGTAAATAATCTTGTTCGCTATTGTTGTATTTCGATTTGATTAATCAGATATACGTAACATTATCTCGTTTCTCTTCGTTGGTGAACACCATTTAATTGCCAGATAATTGACAGTTCGTAATTCCATGGCTATCTTATTTAACATAGATTTTCATTTACGCGATATTCAATTTTAACGGATTTGACAGTCCGAAATTTCATAGCTACCTAACTTATTTAATCTCAAATCAGATTCTTCGTCAATTAACACACTATATCAAATTTTGTTTTCAACATATGATACATGGTTGAAATCAGAAAAAGAAAATCTTTCTAGCTGCGTCGAAATCCAATATGTGGCCCATACGAAATAACAAAGTTGATGATGATCCATCGAAAACGAAACGTCGTTTAAAAATTTTAAATACACAATTAGATAGAGGAGCAAAAGTGGCTTTGAGGATGTGTCTTTAGTTTTCCTCTGCAAGACCCAATAAAAGTGCTACAAGCAAAATAAGAAAATGAGATTTTTCAGTTTTCTTCAAATAACTCTAACGTCATTTGTTCTAAGTCTACTTTCTTTTCGGATTCATAATAACCACAAAATTTAGAAACTTTGCCAAATTTAAACCTGTCGTCTGTCTCCAATAATAGGCGAGATCGCAATGGTGAGGATCGAAAATGAATCAGCCTGTAGATATATGTATGTATGTAATATACTAATGTTGTTGAAATCTTTATTATAAATGAAGATGTATTTCTTGCAAATGCGAAATGGGCCTTATTCTTCTTGAATGGGCGTTGGCTCTCAATATACTCTGTTAACTCCATCACTTAAACTCCCTTAAATTCATCTACATAAATATAATATGTAATCATTTTGTATTAGCTTTTAAATTCGCAAGCAGTAAATATGAAGGTGTAGGTTTCCCAATAGTGTGTAGGGGTTTTCGCATACGTACACTTATGGAAAGTAAAGATTGGACAGTTCCAGGTAACAACGTATTGAACGTGTCCAATCTCTACTTTCCATGAGTGTACACACAAATTCTTTCCCGGAATCCAGTTTAGGTAAAATTCTTAATGAAATGCATAGTATATTATTCCCTCTTATGTTGGATGCTCCAGTTACGTACATACATACATGCTATGCGTGCTAGTTTGCATCCTTAGATTTTGTTTTTAAATATTTGCAAAAATGATGTTCTATAGATACTTCTACTGAAGAACACTAATCTAGTAAACAAAAATTCCAAAATAAAAATAACTTCCTTTACCTTGCGGCATTTGTCGTTTTGGCTTTTACTTGATTTACTTTTCCCAAAAAGTTTACTGCTTGGGTCAATAGGAATTAAATAAATTAATTTTAACTATGCAAGTCTTACCAAAATATTTTTTAACGTTCTGTATAACTGCATTTATCTGCTAGATACAAATAAACAGGTATACCTCTAACACCTGAAATTATATACTTATATGTATTACAGCCGAGAAAGAAGTTTAGATAATAGTTTGCTGAAATATAAATAATAAATATAGAATTTCTACAAAATAGGTATTTTATTTTTCGATAAAGTTTAAGTTTATAGAACTCACTTTTGGCACAATTTCTTCGAAAACCTCCAAATAACCTACACTTCAAATTTCTACTACTTTTAATTCACACAATTCCATCAGGATTTTGGAATTCTATTCTAACGGAACCATGCACTATTTTAAAGTCATTTAGTAACTCGCCTGTTACGCTTTAGTCAGATAAATAAAATTCGTTAGTAGATCAATAAATTATCATTTTTTAAGCCAATCAGAAAGTTGGAAAGAACGTAAAAGTTTATTTTTGCTAGCAGACGGCGTATAATGCTTCCTTTACGACGAAGAATCGATCATTGCACAAATTAATTTAGCTAGTCAATCAGATTTCCTTGCTCTTTGTACGTTCTTTAATATAAATCAATAGTGCACTCAAGGGGGTATCCTTAACATTTATTTACATATATCAGAAACTGACACCACAGTCGACCAAGCCTCTAAACCTAGTGGTTGTACCAGAGACAATAAATTAGAGTAATTAGAGCACAGCAGATAAAAGCTTGATACGTTGGCAAAAATATTTCCTAAAAATAACACATATGTACCTATGCTCTAGCGATTTTTTGGTGGAAAAAATTAGACAAGATAGAAACTTCAATAATGACAAGTTACATAACTTTTACTACGATTCTCTACTGTATCAACATCTTACTGAAGTGAGAAATAAAAGATAATATAAAAAATCAAATGTTTTCATATTGAAGTAGTTGAAAAAATCAGAAGAGAATCGGCTCAAAACGCAAGGATTTCAAAGAGTAGAAGAATTTGTAAAAGGACATTATTACAAAATTGAAATAGGGGATTACATGGCATAATCTTTTGATAATGATAATATTGTGGAAAAATGAAGTGCAAGCGAATATTAAAACAATTCAACCAACAGCAATTTACTGCACTGACTATTGCCATAAGGAAATTGCCTATTTCGGCAGTACGAAAGTGGGAAACTACTTATGACGTAAAAAAATGTGTTTTTCCTTCAAACTCAAAGTAAGACAGGTTGAAACTTAAAAAAGAAACAGTTTACCTTGTACCAAATTCTAATACTTACCAATAAAACTATCTCTGAAGTTGTTGCTTTGATATGTAATTTTTTATCACTCACATCAATCTCTATGAGTATCATGAGTATGAGGGAGTAAATGGTCTTGAAAATTTTCCTGTCACGCTATACATTATATTTCTAAACCTGTTAAAATTACAGGAAATTGAGAGCTTGAGGGAAATATTCCGCAGCTAAAAGATACTTTCAGTTTTCTTATATAAACAGAGTGGATAGTATTTGAAACCATTAAAACTATTTAGATTAAAATCTAATTTTGTTTGGTTTGTGCATACGCTGCTTTGTCTAAATTACGGTACAATTGATGGTTTCTTATACTACATATGTATATACGATGTGTTAAATAAGCTATGTACAGTTAATGACAAAATACATATTTACTATTCTCATTGTCAGATAAAATGTTGAAACAATTGAACACAGTAGTCTATTTTGTGGTAATTATAAATTGAATTGTTCATAAAACAGTACAGCAGCATGGCCGTCCAGGTGGTGGTGGTCCTCGTGGAGGTCCATGATGTCCGGGTCCATGGTGTCCAGGCCCATGATGTCCAGGTCCATGATGGCCGGGTCCATGGTACAAAGCACCACTGTTGTTTTGACTTCCATTCATTTTGATAGATTATACAAAGCACAAATCTTAACCTTATAATATATGTAGGTACATATGTACATATATGGAATAGATAGTAAAAACTTATATAACTTGCACTATAACGAAACTACTTTCTGATATACACATATGCATACATCCAACGTCGTATTCTCTATTATATTTGTGAATAGCATGTTATCAACTATAATCATATTAATCCTATTGGCTAAAATTACTAGAAAAAATTGATATATGTATTTTTATAGATTTATTTCACTATAGCTATGTACTGACTCATTTCACTGTAATTAAAATAATAACTAAAAGAACACTTATCGAACTATTTTTTCTGTTTCCTAGAAACCATAATTTTACCGGTATTTTCGTATTGATCAATAAGTTAGAATTACAAAAGAAGCCTAGCACTTGAAACTGCAGGTTTTGCAAATATTTGAATATTGCATATAATCAGTAGTTGTGAAAGGAGCTGATGAAGATAACAGACAATTCTCTTTAATAAGTATATGTACTTATATTAATCATAGTTACTTACTCGCAACGTAACATGTAACAAAAACAACTAGAAAGGAGGTTTTAATATTAATCCACCACTGATTATCCAAAATTGAATTGCAGAAAAATTCTTACCCTTTATTGATGTACTAGTTGCTCGTCTACCAAACGATCATTCTAGTTACAGAAAGCCATACAGAGTTTATTAGCTGTCTTGTACACCAAACAATAAAATTTTTCAACCGGAAAATATTATCCACGAATCCTTAAGGAAATCTTAGAAACTATCAACTAAGAAGTTTCTATTTCTCCCGTAAAGTAAGAGAAACAATCAAGATACAGAAACATCTCCTTAATTTCACTCGTATGATGATTACCCACTCTCTAGTATTTGGAAATCCGTCCTTTACGCTTCAATCATATATACAGGGTGTAAAGAAATTAGACCGAGATATTTTGAAGGAAAATAGATGAAGTTAAAACAAACAGTTCTCTACGACGTTTTGTTTTAATACTATGTACAGTCTGTTTCAAATTAAATGCGAATCGAGGATATTGTGTGCAGCTACCCGGTTCGCGGTGCTGTATTGTGGGTGATCTATACTTTTTCGTACATAGTGATGCGTAGTTCACGATTTTTGTCGTCTAACATTCACGTAATATCTCAATTTATACTTTAGCTATACTGG
>SMLS01049651.1:0-12439 GCA_004785975.1 Popillia japonica | reverse complement strand
GATAGTGCTTCCAAAATTGAGTGACACTAATTTATTTGAATGCTTTTTAATACTTGCTATGTTTTTAAATACGTAAAACACTCATTTGGGAATAAATACGGATAAAATATCAATTCAATTTCAATTTCTTGATTTTATATCAAACCTTAAAGTTGATTGACAATTGACAGTTGGTCATAGTTGTTTTGTAAGTTAATTGGTTGGCTTGGTTTCATGGTGGTTTTGTATCTTAAATAAAAATCTGAGGTTATAAAGTATTTCTTCTTTTATTTATTGCTATACTAAATTAAATAAATCCAAGCAAACATGCCTAGAATAATGATAAAGGGTGGCGTTTGGCGCAACACTGAGGTTAGTACAATTTCGTTGAATTCGACCTTTTTTTGGTATTAAAATTTTTAATTTTAGGATGAAATCCTCAAAGCTGCTGTTATGAAATATGGAAAAAACCAATGGTCTCGAATAGCTTCGTTATTACATCGTAAATCTGCGAAACAGTGTAAGGCACGTTGGTTTGAATGGTTAGATCCCAGTATAAAAAAAACTGAATGGTCACGAGAAGAAGATGAGAAATTATTGCATTTAGCTAAACTCATGCCTACTCAATGGCGAACAATAGCACCAATTATAGGAAGAACTGCTGCTCAATGTTTGGAGCGATATGAATATTTGCTGTGAGTATATTTCCGTTAAATTTGCATTTGCGAGTTATATCAAATTTTAATATTATGTAGTGACCAAGCTCAAAAAAAAGAGGAAGGTGAAGATGCTACCGATGATCCACGTAAACTCAAACCTGGTGAAATTGATCCAAATCCAGAGACAAAACCAGCAAGACCAGATCCAAAGGATATGGATGAAGATGAATTGGAGATGTTGTCAGAAGCTAGAGCCAGGTTAGCAAATACACAAGGAAAAAAAGCGAAACGTAAGGCAAGAGAGAAACAATTGGAAGAAGCACGTAGATTAGCTGCACTACAGAAAAGGCGTGAATTAAGAGCAGCTGGCATTGAGGTAACATCTCGTCGGAAGAAGAAACGCGGTGTTGATTATAATGCTGAGGTTCCCTTTGAAAAACGACCTGCATCTGGATTTTATGATACATCCAAAGAGATTGTAGATCCAATGGCGCCAGATTTCACGAAAATGAGACAGCAAAATCTTGATGGAGAATTGCGAATTGAGCAAGAAGAGGTACCACGATTTATTACAATGACATTATAATTTGTGTTTATGTGGTTTTTCTTTTTAGAGGGAACGTCGTAAGGATAAACAAAAATTAAAGCAGCGTAAAGAAAATGACATACCTTTAGCTATGTTAAATAATCAAGAACCTGCAAGGAAACGATCCAAATTAGTTTTGCCAGAACCACAGATTTCAGATCAAGAATTGCAACAAGTTGTTAAATTAGGTAGAGCCAGTGAATTTGCAAGAGAAGTTGCAGCTGAAAGTGGTGTAGAAACTACAGATAGCCTTTTGGCTGATTACTCTATAACACCGCAAGCAGGCGCTACACCACGCACACCAGCTCCACAAACTGATAGAATATTACAAGAAGCACAGAATATGATGGCCTTAACTCATGTAGATACACCTTTGAAAGGAGGTTTAAATACACCTTTACACAACTCCGATTTCAGTGGAGTGATGCCTCAATCACAAACTGTGTCAACGCCTAATACTGTTTTAGCTACTCCTTTTAGGTCCGCTAGAGCTGATGGTTCATTAACACCAGCTAGTGTTGGATTTATGACACCTAAAAATGGCGCTTTAGTGCCTGTTGGTTTGGTAAGTGTAGTACAAGCTGATACTTTTTTGATTAATTTTATCCCAATATATCTGAAATGTTTTATATTATGTTTAGAATCGGGAGGACCATACGCCTAGTACTGTTAGAGACAAGTTAAACATTAATCCTGAAGATGGCTTAGAAGTAGGAAGCACGCCAGCTGAGCATCGTAACTATCAAGTTAACGTGAAAGAACAATTGAAACTTGGTTTAAGCAGTTTGCCAGCACCTAAAAATGACTATGAGATAGTTGTTCCAGAACAAGAAGAAACAGAAACTCAAGAAACTGTTCAAAATCAAATGGTTGAAGACCAAGCTGATGTGGACGCTCGACGTGAAGCTGAACTAAAGGAGAAAGCTGCTAGAGAACTTGCGTTGAGATCCCAAGTCATTCAAAGAGAATTACCAAGACCACAAGACGTCAATATGGCTGTTTTAAGACCTCCTAGCGAGAGTCATTCTTTGACTGATATGCAGAAAGCTGAAGAATTAATTAAAAGAGAAATGGTGACTATGTTACATTACGATAGTTTAAAGAACCCAGTACTACAACACTTTGCTAAAAGACAAACTCTAATGCAAGTTCAACAATTGGCCTATCTAGAGCAACATCCTTATGAGAGTATTAGTAAAGAGGAACTTGAGAGAGCTAAATCTTTGTTAGGCAGAGAAATGGATGTTGTTAAACATGGTATGAATCATGGTGATTTGTCTTTAGATGCATATACACAGGTCTGGGAAGAATGTCTTAGTCAAGTTCTATTCTTGCCAAACCAAAATCGTTATACCAGGGCTAATTTAGCTAGTAAAAAGGACAGGTTAGAATCCGCAGAGAAAAAATTAGAACAAAATCGTACTCACATGTCTAGAGAAGCTAAACGCGCCGCTAAAATGGAGAAAAAATTACGAATATTGACCGGTGGATATCAATCAAGGGCCCAGGCATTAATAAAACAATTGCAAGATCTATATGAGCAAACTGATCAGGCACATTTAGAGTTGAATACATTCAAATTTTTACAGGATCAAGAGAAAGCTGCATTACCAAGAAGAGTGCAGGTAAAGTAGGATATATTACGAAGGGGTTTTTAAATATAATCTTAGCTATAGTTGTTTTATAAAAACGGTTTTTGGGTAGACATTTAAAAAAGTTCAACGTTTTCGATTATTAATTTTAATCCAATGAATATAAATGATGAAGCATAGATTATATAAAAATCACCTTACATATTGCTTTAAGATGGAGTTTGACTGCCGCGAAAACGTTAGATTTAGAAAGTTGTGTAATTATCGAGCTTTACTATTTTACTTAGAATCTCAAGTCGAATTTTTTAATCTGAAACAAATGCATAAATAAGTAATAAGCGTGCTTTGTTGTAATGTATGATAGTGTTCTAAAAACGCTAAAACCAATTGTATGAATAAAAATTTGGAATATTTTTTTAAATTTTCAGTCCCTAACTGAAGATGTAAATAGACAAATGGAGCGTGAAAGATTACTCCAACATCGTTACAGTGAATTGCAAGAAAAAGTGAGGACGTTACAAGAGTATGAACTTCAAATCCAGCAGCAGAGAGAAGTTGAAATGAATCAATCACAGCTAGAAGCGACATCGACTACAATTCCCGCTCCTGACGAATCTTATGCAGTGGCGGAATATTCATCAGGTGTTGTCCAACAACAGAATGACCAAGGCGAGGAAGTCGTGTAATATACTTCTATCTTTTTTTTGTATACAGTTGTCGTTTTCACTGATAAAAAAGATAATATATTATTAATATTAATGTATAGGAGAAATTAAGAAAAACTGTTACTATGAAAAACAAGGATATAATAAAATTAGGTATTTCTTTTTCTGAAACAGTGTTTTTTTAAGTTGCCGTAATTTGACAGTAATGTTGAAAAACGCAAGTTACTAAAATCGACAGGTTTATTTAAAAATCGTACAAAATATAATTTCATGTAAAAGGAATTATCACAGATCTTAATTAGTTAGATGAAAGAAATTATAAAGGGTAATATGAATCAGGGTTACAAATTTACTTCTTTCAGACTTCCCCATGATTTACCTTGTTTTATTTTAACAGGAAATGGTATCCCTAATTGCACAGAATTTTCCATGCATCTTTTTAAAATTTTTGCTAAACTGTTCGCGTATTTTTGAGGCGTTTCATATAAAAATTCATCGTGTAATTGAAGAATCAATTTTGGCTTATTTTTGGATGTCTTAAATTTTTCTTGTATATGCTTTTCAATAACAACCATGGCGTTCTTTGCTATATCGGCTGCTGATCCTTGAATTGTAGTGTTGACAGCTTGTCGTTCAGCTTGACCTTAAAATAAAGTGTTCTTGTCAAGAGAAATTATTGCTAGTGTGCAGGCCAAAAAAGTTGTGTTAGAATCCATTTATGTTCTACTTACTTCTTGTTGCAGCATGCTGGTGCTTTATATGCGGCAAATACCTGCGTCGACCTGTAATTGTTATAACGTATCCTTCTTTATTACATTCTGCAATAACTTGTTTAATGTAGACGTTGATCGCAGGATATTTATTGTGAAATTCTTCGAGAAACGATTTGGCTTCATCTTCTGATGAATTTAATTGTTCTGATAAAGCTTTGACACCCATTCCGTAAATAATACCATAGCATATTTGCTTGGCTCTTTGCCTTAGCTGATCTGTAACCTAAAACCATTTTTTATAGCTTTACTAAAATATTCCTTTTGTACCTACATAGAAAAATAATCAATGTTTCTTTTACCTGACTTTCAACGACGTTATTCAATTTAGCTGCAATAGATTTAAACACATCCTCTTTTGTTCTCATAATTGCACAAAGATGGGGATCCTTTGACAAGTGCGCCAATAACCTTAATTCTAATTGACAATAATCCGCCGAGAGTAATATGCAATCACCCCCAGTTTTGAAGACATCTCTGCAATTGATCATTTCAATTTCACCATTGTTCGGATTTATAAATTCAAAATCTCGAGGAATAGTTTGTAGATTAGGTTCCTGCATAGAAATTCTTCCAGTTGCACTAAACGTAATGCAATTACCATAGATTCTGTTTATGTGAACCATTTTCAAAAAGGGATATAGCATCTTCGTAAGGACGCAATTAATTTTCCTCCATTGTATTATAAGCGATGCTATAGGATTGTCGCTTTTTTCTAAGGCTTGCTTATTTGTACTAATTCTTCTGCCATTCTTTGACATTCCTAGTATTCTTGCCACGTCTGTGGGTGACGTGAACGAAAAACTTCTTCCAGCTAATCTGTAGGCTTTATTTTCCAAGATTTTACAGTAATTGTGTAAAATATCAGATAGATTTTGTAATTCTTGTTGGTCAACAGAGAAGCCATGCAGCTCCATCTTTGCAAGGATTAGAATGCAGGCCATTTCTATGTCTAAAATTTTTCTTCAGAATTTATTTAATTCATTATAAATACAGCAATAGTTATTAGCAAGACACAAGCTTGTAAAACTGTTTTTTTTCCGCAATAAAGGTTGTAGTCATGGAAGTTCACATGTAAATATAAATTAACATTGTTCCTTCAACTTACAATATGTATGCAGCAATCTCATATCTTGTTCAGCTATTACATCTAATGACGAATTCACAATATGCCACGTAGACACTGCCTCTATTGCACTTCTAATTCTTGGTTTAACAGAACTATTTGAATCTAAACCAATACTTCCAACACCTTTACAACCACCAGCTAATTGAACCAATTTAATCGCTTCAGGTGCATACTTTACAGCCTATAATCTTTTTAAAATTACGATTTCATTTTACTTTTTAAAAAATATCTTACCATTGCTTGCAAGTTTCTTTCACGTCCTTCAGGTTCTAATAACCAATCAGCCACTTTAGGATCCTCCAATTTTGTATTAACATCTATCTTCAGAAATAACTTTAATAATTTAATTTGTTCTTTAGAGTCGAATACTTTTACTTTTAATTCAGGATTTTTTAAAGTGTTCTTGAGGAGTACTATTTTTAATTGTGATTCGATGATTTCTGAATCAAAATCTACGTAATAAGCAGTGTTTCCACCCCAAGCTATGCAGATACCTTTCAATTGCTTATTTTCGTACTGAAATTTGAGATTCTCGTCGCAGTTCTGATTTTCTTCGTTTAAAATATTCTTTCCTATTTTCGATTTTACTATTTGAAGTTTAATACATCCTAAAGATAAGGATATTTGTTTCTGTTCGCGTAATTCCTTACAGAAGCATTTGAATAACTCTCGGTTGGAACAAACATCAATTATTTCAATATTACTTAAATCTACTGATGATGTTTCCTGAAGGGATTCATAATCTGTTTTGGACAAGTCGGAGCCTTCGGAAATTATAAACGTCGAATCGATATTTTTAATGACTTGACTTTTTTTTCCTAATTTAGTTTTTTTGTTTAAACTTTTTTTCTTTTTAACAGGAGTTTGATCTAAGCACGAATTTTCAGAATTCGAATTTATAACATCTTCAGTGCTTGACCTATTTCTTTTTCTCGCTGATACACTCAATCTATTAGCAGTTATCGTTTTTAGCGGTGTATTTAGTAACTCTGCTAAATTCTGTGAACTGCAAATACATTCATTAGAAGTATTGCTTGGAGTACTACTTTCCATCGATTTATTTTTTTGATTTGAACTGTCCAGAAGTGTGAAACTGGAAGCAAACGCATTTCCTAAGAGAGTATTGCCACATAATGGCGATATTTGACATTGATTTTCTTCACTAATTTTAATGTTACAAGGAGAGTTTCTTTCTGTTAATTGATTAGTAGACAATTTTGAAGTTGAGTTAATCGTTTCAAAGCTATTTTCAAATAAACTGTCATTTGACCAATTTATTTTAACACCAAGTGATTCACTCAACTTATTTGCGGCAAGTTTATTTTTATCATTTTCGGAGCTGATGTTCGAAATTTCGTTGTAATTATTGGAATGTAATGAATTATTGCTTTCTCTAAATAAATCAGAGTTACATGATAGATTTACCGTATCTGTTTTTTGTGTTTCAGTGTTAATATTGCTACTTGGTTTGTTTGATTCATCTGACTCTGCAGTAGCTGTATCTCGTTCCGTTTCTTCCATAGACGAATTGTTACTTTGATCCCATTTTGCTCCTATAACTCCCAATTCTAATTCCAAATAATGTCTAGCATCGACGATTAACATTTCCGCGGCTTCTTTCTCAGTTAAACCCTGTTTACCAGTCACCCAAATTGTTCTGACCTTATTTCTTTGTTCAGCTTCATATTTTGTCTCTCCTTCTCTTTCTTTTTCACTTTCAAAAGGTGTCATCTTATGTAAAGCGTTCTCAACAATTTCAATTTTCGCGGACGCTAAGTGAACTAGCGTTTGGATTCCGGCATTATACAAAGCTCTGGCGCGCGGCCCATTCAATATTGGCAATCTCATCAGGTCCAGCAAATCTCTATTAACTCCGAAATGTAATCTATCCTGAAATTGAGAAATTAATATTTCAACACTGGACCAGCCTAGTTGCCTACTGAACGATGTTACCATACCAGCAAAGGTTGAAGCGCTTTGTTGAAGAGACTGGAGTGTTCCACGTGTGCAGTTAAATTTTTCTGCTACATCATTAAGCGGAACTTCATTTACAAGATCTTGTAACGCTAAAGAAACGAAAAATCGCTTATGAATTTGTAGATCGTTAAAAGATTTATTAGTATTCGTTTGAATTCTACCTCTAGATGCATTTATTAAAAAGTGATCCCTTACGCCCACTAAATCCCCAACCCTTTTCATGCTAGGGGATAATTTTTGCCACAGTTCCATGTAAAACATCCAATCTATGTTACCCCATTGACTACAAGCTGTGTACGGTGTTACAATGTAGATTAAATGAAGTTCTGTTTCTAAAACAAAACACTGGCGCGCTTTTTCGAGTTCTGTAAACAACGACAGGCCGTCTTCCGGTGACATCGATGAGCTAAGACAAGCTTTTCCTAACGAGGTTGCCACATATTGTTTGTCGCCGTTTTCTAACATTTGCAGTCTTACAAATTGATTGTTTGTTAAGAAACTTAGAGCTTTTTCGACTGGATTTTCTAAGGAATTATCTTCAGTAGCGTATAGAGTGCAGCTTGTAAATAATAAGACATCTTCTGGAGTTGATACTACTCCACTGGCTATAACTTCTAGTATGGCACGTTTAAATTTACCTAAAACAATGGTAATTAAGTAAAAAATGAAAATAAATTCACTAACTGAAGACATACCTGATCCACTTAAGCAACTTTCAATTGGTTCTAAATTTGCAGACATCAATTCTTTAGCAATTTTGTAATCATTCTTTTGACATATCAACAAACTCTCTCCTGCAGTATCCTTACCCATACGTCCAGCTCTACCAATCATTTGTCTATAAGTTAAAGTATCAATAGGCTTGCCATGGAATATAGGAGTTCTTATTATAACCCTTCGGGCAGGCAAATTTACTCCTGATGATAAAGTAGAGGTTGCTATTAAAATTCTAATTGCTCCAGATCGAAATGCACCTTCTACAATATCCCTTTCATCCATAGTCAATCCTGCATGATGGAAAGCCACCCCAAACGAAATTGTCTTATTTAAAATTTTATCAAGTCCTGCAGGGCAACGTTTCAGCTGCTCTAGAACCTCAGATATTATTTCCGGGTTTAGTTGATTACGTAAACAGTCTCTGAAGTGTGTAGTTTCATTTGTACCCAGTTTAAAAATTGCAATCGCAATTTGTTGGGCTAAATTTTCACACCAATTCTTTGTAGGACAAAATATTAAGACTGAACAAGAACTTTCAATTGTTTCTAAACATAATTGTAAAATGTTATCTGTATCAGTTTCTAATTCATTTAAAATGGGCAATTTTCTGGTAAGAATCATTTTATTATCATATATTTCTCCATTAACATGATACTGTTCATATAGAGGTATGGGACGATAGTCTGTTGTATATAATACAGCACTTAACCAATCAGCTAATAGATTTAAATTTGGTAATGTTGCAGACATTCCAATAATTTGTATATTGACTTCTGTATATTTTAAACACATAAAATTCAATTTTGTAAGTAGTAACTCCAATAAATAACCTCGATTAGGATCTCCAATTAAATGCATCTCATCTACAATTACTGCTCCTATATCAGATAGTTTATTTTCTTCTAACAAGCGATTTACCAAACTATTTGCCTTTTCGATTGTGCAAATTGCCATTTGTACAGTTTGAAAACCACCTGGAGGATTATATGTACCCATGAATCCTTCAACACGAATCCCACTAGTATTTAATATATCTTGGAAATAAAACATTTTTTCTCTTACAACAGAAACGAATGGCAAAATAAATATGACTTTTTTGTTACGTTCTAATAATGTTTTTATAGCTAATATTTCTGACACCAAAGTCTTTCCAGCTGATGTTGGCGCTGAATACACTAAATTTTTATTTTTTTCTAATATTTCTACGTTGTCTAAACATTCATATTGCCATTCAAACATGTCAGTAATATTTCTTTTTGCGTAACTTTTTAAAATTAATTCGGGCAAGTTCCATTCTGATAATTTATATGTTTTATTACTCAATGTACCTTTAAGATTAAGATTAGCATTCTTTCTATTTATATTTTCCTCTTGTTTGCTTCCAGCAAAATTTTTTATTTTATTGTTTTTCGATTCATCTACAGTCACTGCATTACTTTCACATGAAGTATTGCTAACTCTGTTGGAGTTATTAAAGATATCTTCACTACATTTTTGAGTAGTACTTAACTCGGTATTCTGCGTGGAAAACGTAAAAGAGTCACTTAAAAAAATCGAATCATCAAAAGTAACAGATTGACTTCTAGGTGTAAAATTAACAACTTTATTGCTCGATAAACCATTGCTTGCTATGGTTTCTAGTTCTCCGATGAGTTCAGTTTTTATTTTTCCACTCACACTAAATGATATTCCATCGAAAGTATCATTAAGTAAAAAATTTTCGGTCATAATACAACTCTTGCACAAATTTATAGGTTATGTTTTTTAATTATCCATCAAGTTTCGAAGTTAGCCAATAAAATTCATCTGTTGGTACAATTGAGATTTTGTGATTGGCACCATATAATTTCAAAATATTCTTTTTATTTGTTAATTAAAAAGGATATTTAAGAAGAAATTAAAATGATTGTTACTTTAACTTAACAAAAAGCTGAATTGAATAACAATCAAAGCGATATCACTTAATTATTATGTATGCACAATCATAATATCTATCAACCACACTTTATTCACGTTCGTAAAATACCCTATTGTTTTGTCAACAAAAAAATGTCAAGTTCTTCTTGGTTAGGTGATTATGTTACTTTTTATTACAATAAATAAGTGGGTGGTGTTTGCATATAATTTGATATAATTATTGTTTTTCACAGAACAGAACGTAGAGACCTTATCATATCTTTAGTATGAAGTTAAAATGGATAGCGATGTAACAAAACTCGCCGAATTATTAAGGCAAAATGGTGATAAAATTTCCAATGGAAGTTGTAAATTTATTCTAACGGCGGATTTTTTGAATCATTTAAATAGTTCTTTTAATGTCATCTTGGAACGTAGAGAAGTATTAACATCATCATTTCATGTATTAAGTAATACATGTGAAAATAATGAAAAGTATCGGGATTTATACTTTCTTTATGATTTCATACAATTATCGAAGAGTTTAAAATTGACTAGGAACAAAAATGTTTCACAACAAGAATATACAGACATTTCTAAATTTAAGGAGTTATGTTATCTGGAGATACATAAAGTAGATGTTAATACAATTTTTGGAATCGGATCTGTGAGAATGAAACTGCAGTATTTGATTTGCGAAAGATGTATTAATAAACTTGGGGACCTTTTGGATATGTGCGGGGCTGACAAGACTGAAGGGCATACTTGGTGTGAGCTAAAAGAAGCAATATTTACACATAATGGTTTAAAGGAGATTGATAATAGTTTACAATATGTGCCATGGCTGAATACGCTAGATTTAAGTAATAATTTGATTGAAGATGGTAGTCCGTTGTCTGCTTTGATGAATTTAAAGTATTTGAATCTTAGTTTTAACAAATTAACGAGGGTGCCTTTGTTTACTGGATATATTTGTCGAAGACTGCAGGTATGTTGATAAGCGCGCTATTTTCTACTTTATATTGATTTTATTGTACTTGCCAATAAGTATATTGAAAAAAACTAGAACATGAGTTATAGTTAATTGGAATTAAATTTTAAAAGTTTGAAAGAACTTTATTTGTAGTGCAGCGACCTTTAGAGTGTTTATCAGTTCTATTATAGTTGTTTAATTCTGAATTGGGCTTATTCAGCATTGCCTAAGTTTGTTCTTTAAATTGGTAATATTTAGTTCCCACGATCCGTTAAAATAATCAGTTTTGTATATTTTGACAGTAATTTTTTTGTCCCTAATGATCTTTGTTGAATAGTGTTGTGATAAAAAGAAAAACAATTATGTGTCTCACAGCAACGCTAGAGTAGAGGGATCAATAGAATGTCAGTTGTAATTTTTAATAAGTCAAGTGACGTTTATGTACCGCAGTTTATTTGTGTTCAATAAAGTTATACATAGAAATTACATCAAATTACATCAGGTTATGGGCCCAGGACACGTAAAAGCAAGAAACAAGAAATTGTGTTGTTGATGTGTACCTTGTACTACTTGTAAGAAGATTTTACCTGTATTCAGTACGTCAATATAACTTTATCTGACATTAATGGCGGCCAGTAGTGAATGCAAAGTAAGTGTTGATAAACTTGAAGGGTCTAATGATTGGGCAAAGTGGAAATGGCATATGTCAATGGTATTGCGTTCATACGGACTGGAAGACATTGTCAGCGGTGTGCGTAAATGTGTTGTATTACCGGTTGAACCGAAAGAAGAAGAAAAGACATTGTACGTGGCATGGCAGAAAGATGACGCGAAAGCAGCAAGTTTACTAGCTAGCGCAGTAAGCAGATCGGTTGCCGAGCTCGTGTTGACGTGCAATAACGCAAAAGAAATTTAGGATAAATTACACGCGCGATTTGAACGTAGCAGTACACAACGTCTTAATATGTTGATTGAATCCTTCTTTTGTGTTAAACGGGATGAGAAGGAAGACATTAGTTCACATGTAGCCAAATTACAAAAGTTGTTCGTGGATTTAAATGAAGAACTAACAAAACATAAAGAAAATACTCTGTCAGAGAGGATTTTAAATGGCCGAATTTTGTCAACTCTAGGAAAGGAATTTGACAATTTTAAAGATATTTGGGACACGATACCCTCAGAAAATCAAAAATTAAATTTACTCATAGAAAAGTTGTGCACTATTGAACTGCGTGACCAAAGTTCAACAGAAGAATCTGTATTTGTCGCTTCTGGTAAAAGAAAGCAGTTTAAGAAGGACAAACTTGGAAAATCGAACCTGGCAATGGAAAGAGCAAAGCAAAAATTTCCGTGCAATAAATGCAAACAAGTAGGTCACTGGGCAGCAGAATGTCCACAGAAGAAGATTGGTGGTAGCAATTACCAAGCAAATAAACGTGGTGAAGGTGCAGCATTCATCTCGTGTGTTATGGGCGCATCGACTGGAAACTATATTG
>SMLS01049642.1:0-13317 GCA_004785975.1 Popillia japonica | reverse complement strand
TTTGGGAGCCTGGGGTGAGTTAGAACTCTCTTATTCTACCTACTAATAATTTAATCGCCTAATCACGCCTGAATCTTATCAAATTAAGCTCTTGACTAGGTTTTTTGCCATGTTTTTTCCTACTACTTGAACAGAATTTTTAGAGCACGACAAAAAATACAGTGATATAAGGATTTTTATGATTATAAAGTTACATTTAAAAATATCTTAATTTGTCCACGATATTGTAAACATACAACAATAAATAAAAATTTTGTCCACATAAACATAACTGTCACAAAGGTATAGATAGTCGGCAATTTTTTTATATTTGCGCAAAGGCGGTAGAATGCAAGTGATTTAGGCCGTTCTTTCGATCTAGATTTGATCAGTATAAGTGATTTGAGTCACGTTCAAAACATTCACGTTGAATATATTCAATTCGTTCAGTACGAAAGAATACACCTCCAACCATTATATAGAATATATATTTTTAATTCGTTGCATTTTATATTATATACTTCGAGTGCGCCATCTAGTATTCAGTAGCAAATTTATGAGTTATGTTCAATGAGAAGAATTACAGTGAATTACAGATAGTTATAATACCCACAGTAGGAATTGTCACTGTTTTTGACGATTGTTCTTCGTTCTTCCCCATCCCGTTCTTTCTTTAGCGTTATCTGCGGCAGTAAGTGAATATTACAAAATGGTAAGTATTAATCTTCAAAAATCTAGCGCATCTTTAAATTAACTGAATATTTTATATTAGCTTTTAAAATTACGATATATAAATTTTTGGAAAAACATGCTTTTGCGATGATTAACAATGTCTGAAATTATATAGAAAAATCTATATTGAGGTTATGTTTAGCTATATTTATATTACAAATCTTTTAGGCCAAACGTACGAAAAAAGTAGGAATTGTAGGAAAGTATGGTACACGTTACGGTGCTTCTTTGCGTAAAATGGTAAAAAAGATGGAAATTACACAACATGGAAAATATTCGTGCAGTTTTTGTGGAAAGGTAGAAAACAGATATATTTTCTTCTGAATACTAACCCATAATTATTTTAGGATGCTATGAAGAGAAGTTGTGTTGGAATATGGTCTTGTAAAAGATGTAAACGTATTGTGGCTGGAGGAGCTTGGGTATATTCAACAACTGCTGCCGCTACAGTCAGATCAGCTGTTAGGCGTTTACGAGAAGTAAAAGAACAATAAATGTTTTGCTATTTAATTTAATAAAAAAAGAAAGAAAAAGGTATTTTTATCTATATTTTGCCTATACATAATACCGCTAACCCGATAATTATCCCATAAACTATTCTTTTTATTTGATATTGACCATGTGCACTCAGTCAGACTACTCTAGTAAATTCAATAATGTTATTGATAATTAGTTTATATTGTAAGCCAAATTTACATTTCTACTAGGTGCATTGCAGTGATTTGGAGATTTTTTTTTATCATATTTTTTTAGAGTAAAAACTTACTATTGTCATGTTTGTTCTTTCTAACAATGCGTTCTTATAGAATCGTATGGCGCTTTCAATCTGTAACAATGATCTAATCAAGGCATTCACTTATAATTAATATTTAGAAAGAAGCAAAAACTACGAATTTTAAAAAACAATTACTGTAGGTAATACCTGAAAACTAAAACATTACATTTGACGTAAGAAATATACATGTGATTTCTATTTAGTGGATTTGCATTCAATGATGATGAATCGTAGCAAACTCAATTAAATTTGGTGGTAGACTGATCTATTGTGAGAATAACTAATTTTCTTAGCTGCTAAATCGCCCGCTTTTGGCACACTACGTTCGACGATATCCTTCGCTATTGGCTTTAATATCTCCAAAACTATGGGAGATCGAAAAAAGCTAAAGTAAATATTTAACTTAGTAAGATTAAAAGGTGATGAGATACTTTGAAATAAATATAAGGGGTGGGTATTGTTGCCAGTAAACAATTGTGTTTAGTACTAAAACAGTAGTATTTATCTTAACTTTTTTTCAATATCTCTTAGTTTTGGAGATATATAAAGGAAATAGGGCCGTCGGTAGGGCGTTCCATCTTCCGAAAGTAGACGATTTAGCAGTTAAGAAAACCGTTGTTCTTACAATACATCAGTCTATAAACCTAGCAAATTTTATTTACAAGGACAACCACCACTTGCCTGTGTTTTTTTGTTAGCAGTGCTACACAACGAACGAAAAATCTACTGCAGTACGCCAAAAAAGCTCATGTTTGTCATAACTTAGCAGTCATAAAAGGTGGTCAAATCGAAACCTGATCGATCATTGAAGTACCTGTAACTAGGGGGTATGCTCAGCACTACAGTAAATAGCTAAATGCCTAAAAGCGTCCACAACTATCCTCCAGAATAAAAACAAAACATTTCTGCTTTGGTTAGAGTAAATAGAATTCCAAATATGCTCTAATGAATTATTTGATAGCACTTAAATAATGTAAGAAAGTTACAGCTTTTACAATTAACTAATAGCCATTCTTACACTAGAGAATATATATTTAAACTAATCCAATCCAGTTGAATGCGCATCATTCCTTTCATCTTTCCACTCAACACTTTTGGTGTTAATGCCTGTCTTAAAGTTGTGTTTGTTTTAAGAAACGTGGGTGTCTTTCAAACTAGTTCTAACCAGTTTTCTTGACAGCATCAACCCAAATTACAAGTCAATCGATGCTCATATCCTGCAAAACTTTGTGAAATTGGGTTGTAACCAGAGCATACAACAAAGCACTCATTTTCACCAGCCACTTTTCACTGCCATCCTACAAAAACTTTGTTCTGTCAAAGAGCAGAGTGAAAGGTTTTATCAAGACCTCAAAGAAAAGGAAAGGACGGTATTAATAAATACAGAACATCGATATAATAGCGATTTACTGCTAATTTAAGAAGGGGACGGTCCTCAAAGAGACCACAGCAGGAGAAGCGCTAAAAGAAATGTTGATGGCTATTAAACACCTTCTAAAATTCTGTTAACAAAATTTAACCCTTAAATGCAATTGGTAATATTGCGATAAATATAGTTTGTTTTAATACAAAGTGTGTTCTTTTTCGCGAGTCTAATCGATTATGCGGAGACAGAGCACACTAGTAAAATAAATTCCAACGAATTACAGCCTATTCAATGACATCTGCTATAAGTTAGCACACTTTTACAACTATCTAAAGCTAACAACGCCTGCTGTAAATATCTATGCATGCAAAATATTTGAGGGAGCGTACATCAATAAGTTATTAGTGTGAAGTTGTACTTATTTATTTCTGTGAAAAATACATTATAACTGTTTTCAATTGTGTATACAATATACTTGCTATCACAATCATAAAATATAAATATACAGATAAAGCGACGATGTAGCTGCATCGATTGAAGTGAAGTTCATTACTTACTATATAATGGGCATACATATTATGTTGAATTGGGTACATACTTTCGTAATAAATGTACCCATCTTGATAATTTATGTAACCGACCAAACAACAGCCGGCAATATTTAAGTATGTTCTATTTCATCCCCCATAACGTCATACATTGAGGTCACAACAAAAAAACTACCAACACAGAAGAACAAGATAGTCTTAAATATAAAGGATATTTGAATAGAGAAAGTTGTGTACAAAAATATCTTTTACATTTACTAAACACTAGAAAACCGTCATTGTAGCAGGTACAAACTTATATATAAACAATAACCGGTAAAGTGATTTACACTTTACCCTATAACATTGGGCTCCAGTAATCTGTTACACCAGTTGTAATTTATATAACTTTCTGATAAATTTAGTATAAAATATAATCTACGTATTATATAATCATTTTTACGTTTAGGAATAATTTTTACTTTGCCAATATTGCGTTAATTGAAATCGGAACCTAGCAAATTAAGGAAATGGAATATGAAGCACCAATGATAATGATTTCAGTACTATACAATATGTTGAAGTGAATAATAGTGACTACCAAAACTTATTGTAAAATAGATACGTAGTAGATTTGTGTGTAGATTTATTATTAATTAATTTATTATTAATTAATATCTATTGTTCTTAAACATCGATCGTAAAAAATACTCTCAACAAATTTATAGATTATAGAAATGATTGATGCAAAGTATTTGTTTGTTTGTAATATTGTAATATTTATTCAAGTGTGACTGTAGTATAAAACAGTAGCGTACACACATTGTTTGCTATTCCGAGCTATTTGAATGAGAGTTCTAACAGCTGCAAATGCCAATATACTCCTGCTTTTGTTCGGTTTACTCTATTAGGGATCTTACTATAGGATTCTACCATAGGGACCCTAAAGGCTGACTGGGCTAGTTGATCTCTCGGGTTGAAAGAGCTGACTTATTAATGAGATTACTAATTGAATAAGCTAATAAATTTATTAGTTGGATCATCGACGCAACTACATCTCCACTGCATTGTATAAACATACATAAAAATAGTGTAAAAAGCGCACAAATATGCGTTCTCTTATAATATCAATTTTAATTGTTTAATATAAAAAATCAGTCTCTTCAAATCCCAATTCGTATGAGTATTCAGACCATTTGTATTAGATATCCTCAATTTGTTAATATTGCTACTTTGGTTGTATGATAATCAGTACAGAAGAAAGTCAACAAAGAAAAAAGTACAAAATGTTACAACTAAATTAGAATGTTACGATTTTAATGGATCCTGTTCCTCCCTGGTTCCATATTTATTGTATTTTTCTTTCGATTTCTTAACTTTTTCACATTGTGCTACCTCTTTATATTTATTGTTAGCCCGCTTGTATTTCTTATTTTCTTTTGTTTTCGCTTGTTTTGTCTTGTGTTTACTTTTTTCCTGATCTTCGTTATAGGCTGCCGTTTGTGTCATTATTTCTTTAGCGTTTGCTTGCACTGCAACATCTATCGATGTCTTTGACTGTTTACTCCCACGGTTCTTCTCATAACCACCGACTGAAGCACCGGAGTTCAAAGAACTTTGTACTAATCGCTTCAATTCCGGACAAGAAGAACTATCATCTGATCTGTGACAGTCAGTATTTTTGCCTTCGTCGTTTTCATAAGAATTAGATTCGTCATCTGTAGGGTACCGAGTTTTGGATCTTCTTGATCGCTTCGACCGCCTACTTGATCGTGAATCGCGTTTTTCCTGTTCACAATCTTTTTTTGTTGCGTCTTCATCATCTTCACTATCCGATGAAGACTTCATCTCTTCTATATGCAAACCTTGGCGTAGAGATTTCATTACTAATTGGTCATTTAAATCCAAATTGTGATTGCTTAAAACTACATTAAATTTACTTTCGGAAAATGTTACGGATACGTTTTCATCTTCACTTTCGCTTTTAATATTGTTGATAGTATATGGAATTACGAGCTTTCCATTTGAGAGAAGATTATTAATATGCTGCCCATCTAAACCCGCGTTTCCAGCACGTCTGTTTAAATTTGGAGCAAAATGTTTCGCTGGATCCGACGTGTTCGATAATACATTTAACAATTGGGCTCCCAAATGTGATTCTATACTAGTACTACTGTCCTTTTTTAATCCTACTTTTCTTGTTAAATCTCTCGAACCTCGACGAAAATTATGCTTCTTATGTCGATAGCGATTTCTGTGTCTCCTACCGTTGATCTTCCGGGTTGCTTTTAATTCGGCAATTTGCACTGATAATTGACTGTCCCCGGAATTTCTTCTACTTTCAATGCTAACATGTCTAACAGAATAACTCATTTCGGAATCAATTGATTGATTATTACTTGAAACAGAACAAGGCACTTCATTTGGTACAGCACCTCTTCTATTTACTAGCCTCGGTAAATTAGCTGCCCAAGTTGTGCTTAATTCATTACTTGCGGCACTATTCAAGTCAAAGTGTAAGCCAACCGGATCGGTATGATTTTGACATTCAATTGAGATTCTGCCATCCTGGTTAAATTTCTTACGTTTAGCAAATGCTTGCGCAATAATTTTATGCTTCTGAAGTTTCATTGGTTCGTCTACTTCGCAATGAAACTTTCTGAAACGAAAAATGTAATATAATATGTTCACTAATTTGCTATTATTAAAATTACGTCAATTGTGATTAAAGAAACTTCCAATTAATGGCCACCATATATGGTGGCATAACATAATTCAAAATAGATATCAAAGTAGATTGTTATATCCTATATGTTCTAGGTAGGTGTGTCAATATATGTATTATGTACTTCACGTTACAAAGTGTGTCAAAATATGAAAGCCGCTTTTTTCTTATTATCTTTTTCGAATATTTAATTTTTTTTTTTCAGTAAACGGAAAAAGCAAATTATTGCAGTAGTAAGCTTGTTTTGATTGATATTTCCAGAGAAGCCAGTACAATTTTCATGTCTAAATTGCACAGTTTACTTTTCAATTGTGTAACCAGCTTTCACATTCAAGCATCACTACAACACAAACATCAATTTTTAGACACTTATTGTCCTCATTACTTCCGTCTACTTCACGAAAATGTATTCCTTATTGCCAAACACTTAGTTTGGCGTTTTAGTACTTTTTTAATCTACACTAAAAATTTTTTTCATCTCTATGTTTTTCAGTCTATTTCTATTGGTTTCAAGTTGCTCTTAGTAGAGACACGATTGCATAGTTTGAAATTTCTTCACTACTTTCGTTCGACTCAAGTATTGGAGCCAAGTTATAATGCCCACTGATTGGCAAATACTCGTCTCTATTCAACCATTACGTTTCTGTATAGAATGGTCTTTTTAATCTCGCTTTTTATTTCTTTGACTATATTTTTCGTTATCATACATATTAAATACAACTGAGTTTAATAAACTTTCTTGTCATGTTGTTGAAAAACCGTGTACTGTAAGTTTTGTTATTGCAGATGATCCATTCGCCTAATTTCTAGTATTTATATACACATTTATTATGGGTTTCCTTGATTTTGTTCTTTCCTTTGTTTTGCGCAAGTTTCTCTAACTTCACTGAGAGTTCTTTAGTTAGGTGTTACTAGAATAAAGGGTAGGTCTAAAGTTGCAATTTTTTATTAATATCGCTTCAGGTTTTTTTGACATTTATTAAATTTCGTTTACATTGCTGAAATTGTAATAGAGTCGTTTATTCGTATTGAAGAATAGGCTAATATTTTTATAAAAAAATAGTAGTGGAGAAATAATTTAATTTCAGTTTCCAAGTGTTTAACTTCATTTGTTGTGTTATTACTAGACATGAGTTTTTTGTGTTTGGTAAGAATTTTGCTACTTCTATCCTTTAACACAAATTAAGGGAATTTAGTTATATAATTTTCAAATGTAGAAGACTCTTTTCGTTTCAAAAATTAAGCATTTGAGATAGGTGTTAATAGGTTAACCAAATTCAAGAAATAGGTACCTTCTATAGATTTTCATTTTATCATCTTCATACTGAGGTTTACATAACAATCTCTTCTGTTTCCAGATATTTTTCAACTTTTAGATCAATTCAAATTCGATTAAAGATCAATTTATTCCAGAATCTTTATAATTTATTAGGTTACGGTTACAAGGTCATCAGTGGAAGAAATTGACATTTAATTCGTGTCATAATTATCGATGAAAAAATGAATAAGTACATAAAAGTCAGAAAAATACCTATAATAACTATGTTTTGCTTTCTTTAAATTTGCCTCGAAATGTCGGAATTTAATAAATGAATTAAAGAAAACTTTAGATCATCGTTGGCTAAAATTCCAAATTAAAATCTACACTTTATACTTCTCAAGACATTTAGAGATGTAATACGAATCCTCTCTAAAATTTTCTCCAACACTACACCAACACCAAGACTAGACTAACTCTATATCTACGAAAGAAATTTATAAAACTTCCTTTCTACGATGCATCTAAAGATCTATTAAAGATTTTCAAAGCTGAAAATTTTAATGTCGCTTCAAAAAAGTCTGTTCAAAAGACAAAGTAGGAATTTATGAAATTGATTGTAACAACTGTGACCAAAACTACATATATAGGGCAGACTAAACGATCAAATAGCACCCGATTCAAAGAACATCACATTTTAGATATAAAAGACTTGAAAAATCGAATGTCGCCCAGCATGTTGACTATAGGACATAATGTAGCACTCAAAATGTTAGATGGAACATACCCAATATTATTGCATATTCTAAAACTGTAAAACATTCTCTTCATAAAATACGTGCCATGGTTATCTAATCAATTAAAGGAATAAATCGATCGACAATTAAGTGACAACTGGGTGCTTACGTAGATTAGAGCTTCATATAAATACGATTTTTAAGAACGTCTAGATCTTGTACACAAGTAACATAAATTTGTTGTTGCAGAACATCCCACAAAAAATTGTGGAGATGCTCCATCCTGCTGGAACCACATATTGTGACAAATTTCTAGGGTAGATCATCCATATAATCTTCGAATTCTGTCAGAATATTGGTATATCCTTCCGGATTAAGCGATCATTGATAAAAACACGGACCTACTACAGTATCGTTTAACACGCAAGCCATACGTTAATGGACTATCTGTAATAGAATCTACATTCCCGAAACTTACGTGGATTCATTACATCCCACAAATTATTGTTTTTTCCAGTTATTCTTAAAACTAGATTCATCGGTCCAAAGAATTAAATTTAATAAATTTTGATTATTCTTACGCCAATTATAAAATGTAGTCCTCCCGTCATTTTGTTTTTTTAACATAAAAAGTATTTTATACTGGTTTATTCCTAAATCAACTACTACTTTGGAGTCTTCTAAATGTAGGAGGATGTGGATGCTTCTTTTCTGAATACATACATAGTTTGATACATTAAAAACGCTTCCCTATTATTGTCATTACATCTGATGTACAGTCTCTTTCTAAAGTAATGTCTCCCCCAGCTAACGGGTTCCTATCAATAACGTCTTCCAATGAACATACTCTAGCCGTCGAGAGACCTCGGTTACCCAGCATTGCTATAACCGAGGTCGCCCGACGGCTAGAGTACGTCCATTGGAAAGCGTTATTGATATGAACCCGTTGGCGGGAGGATATATGACTTTAGAAAGAGAGTGTACATTCTTAGCATATCCATTTTTCATCTTTAGTATAATAATTATTATCCAGTTAGTGTTATTTAAGGCGAAAATTAACAATGCGTAGGAATTCACTCAGTTAAGCCGGGTTGACACGATGAGAGTAAGATGTGAAAGTAACTATCACGATAATAATAACTCTCATGCTTCTATCATAGTGTCAACCGCATGATAGTTGTTTGCGCACCCTCGTGGGAGGACTATCGCACTATCTCGCTCTACTTGATAGTTGAGAGTACTATCACAACAGAGCCGCACTATCGCTGTGAACTATCATCGTGTAGAGGTGTAGCTTTTTTGACAGATCAACTACATGTATCATACGCCGTTTTTCGTCAGTATTGGGAATATCATTTTAGGTCGTAAGTGAATTTCTTGCGCTACGTAGGTGTTGAGGAGATGGACAATGTGAATATTGTAACAATTCTCGAAGAATACCAAAAATATGCTTGTTTATGGAACAAAAGTCATTCGGACTACAAAAATCGCGATAAAAGAGATGCCGTTCTTTTACAAATATCTGGTAAAAATAATATCAAAGAGCTAAGATATTAGTAAAGCTTGCTGGATCTTCTACAACTAATTCGCGTATCCGTGTATTTGATACACCTAATTGATTTCGTTTACGAATCCAATCTCTTATCCAGAGGGTTCTTTTCTTTTTTTGTTTTTGCGCTTGTATTGCGGATACCATTTCCATAACAACACAAATACGACATAGTCGTTTACTGAGCGCCATTTTTTTAAATATTTCAGTGAAATACTCTCACAGTGTAAACACTTCACTCTTCTAGAGAGTACTATCTCAAACTATCATGATAGTTACTATATATTTTACTCTCATCGTGTCAACCCGGCTTTAGTTTGACACTATAACAACAGCAATTGTTTTCACTGCCTACCTTCTCAAAGCGATGTGTTTAATTCGCCTAAACTTGCATCTGTTACTTAATTATCGATTTATATCTTTAATTGACTAGATAATTATGACATGTGGTATATATGAAAGGGAGGGGGGCTCAATTGATTTTTTGGGCACACACAACTTTTTCTGTATAACATTTTGTCATATCTCTAACAGTAGCCGAGAAATCTGCTGTGACAGCTAAAATCAAACAGACTGGATAGTGCTTATAGTGCTAGTGTGGTGTTGGGGAACATTTTCGAAGTGATTCTTCAAGAAATCCTAGTAACAGCCCATGGTCCAGTCATGTCACATAGTCATATAGCGCTATTTACTACTTACTTAATACTGAAGATATAGTCCTGGATGCTTTTGCTTCTTATGAAATCATTGTATGTAATTTTTGGAATATCCTTCCAATCGGTACAAGTTGTTTCGTCCCTCATTGTAAAATTGATATTGTATTATCCTCTACATCTCAGTTACATTTTACATCTCCAGTTGGAGGTGCTAGTTTTCGTCTATCATACAGTCGTTTTTCCTGTTGCTATAAAAAATTGCAGTTTGTCATCTCAAATTCAAACAGCTCTTCATAATGCTGTTTCAAATATTCTATTATTTTATCTGGTTTCTCTTTTAATTCCACCAAGCTGTTTTGTTTTTGTTGCCCTTTTTGATACGGCCTATCAGTTTGGCATTATCTACAACAACCCTTTTAAAAAATAATAACTTTGCAATTGCAGTTATCTCTTTATACCAGTTTACGTAATGTTACAGCTCTTTATAGGCAGGGCTACAGGTTGCCTCTTGTCTTTCTAGGAGTTTTCTTTTTGATAACTGCTTATATATGGTTTTATCATAGTGTTCTTGACATGTTATCTTGCATGTACTCTAAGCACTTTCTGTTTATTAAAATAAAATTCATTATAAGATCGCTTCGTACGGACGAAACGAAACGAATGCGCTTATTATACAGAAAATTTGATGAAATTATTTGATACTGAAGGAAGTATTGCATCCACATGTGTTCTTTGCACTTGACTCTGTCCTATATGTATATATATACAAAAAATTTTGAGGCACATATTTGAGTTATTAGTTAATATACCCACACGTCGACCACAAACTATCTCATTAACTGTCCACGTACTGTAACACACTTTGGCGATAATGAAGTACATCGATGAGAACAAAAAGTATTGCTAATGCTGCATGTAGGAGATTCCCGAAAATTATAATAAGTCTCACTCCTTTGGAAAGTAAGAGAGTTTATCAGCAAATAAGGATTACAATCAAATGCTTTGAAAACAATCCCTCTCGAGAATCGAATTATTACAATTACGGGCATATTAGTTTAACCTCATTTTCTTAAATTCTATCTGAATCAAATACCTCCTAATATATCTCGCCCAAGAATGCAAAGTTGCGCCACACCAAATCCAAGAAGCCATTGCGATTCCACTGCCAAATACAGCAATTAATTGAAGCTGCAACATAGCTACACTGGGACGATTCTGCATTTTGCAATTGGTGTTTCCTGAAGTAGAACTAATAATTTTGCACCTATAAACCAAAAAAATATAAACAATTCATTAAAGCATTCTACATTTTTACCATATATAACTTTGTAAACTCTTGTCCCATGTTTCATAATTCATCGATCTGTATCCATGATAAAAGAATGTAATGACACAAAACACAAACATGAAAAGGGCGAATACCCCCATTCGTACTATATTCGATCTGATTTTTCTACTTGAATGTACTGATATGATATCGCGACTTTCAATTTTTACTCGAATAAGTAAAATGAGTCCTAAAAAATATTATTTATTAGTATATGGAAAACGAAAAATGTGTAAACATAAATGTCGTTTTCTAGTTTTCCATTAACAGAAACATTATATTTCGTACAAGTTTTATATGCATGCGTACATTATTTCTTACCTCTTACAATAATATAACCACCTAAGCTAATTGCAACTGCTAATGGTGCTAAAAGAAGTCCAGTTCTTGCTGTACCATTTATAAAACCAACAAAACAGATTCCTGATATATAATCACCATCTATCTCCCCTAAAGCCATTGTTGTTATTGTAAGAATTAGTGGAAAACTCCAGGAAATCAAATGGAAATAAGCGCGTTTTTTATCCACCCTTTCCTGTATTTTACCTGTAAAGAATTCAGATTTGTGTTATATACTGGAGCCATCAAATGCATCCAAAATATCGGAATTGCTTTGATTGCAATAATGCAGCTAATTCAATGCTAAATCTACCTCCATGTCAAACTTTCTTTAAAGTAGCACTGGTATTAGTACAAATTCAGTAACAGTCAGGAACATTACGTTACGTACAGTACGTGTTTTAACAACATAAAGTAAATATTATTACTATATTTTTCTGTTATACTTTTCTGATAATTTTATTTCAGAAATTTCATAAAAACTATTGTCTATAATTATGCATTAAAAAAGCACTTCTTATAAATCATTTTTAGATGTTATTTTGTGATTTGCTCGAATTTGTGATTCTAAATGCTCACATAGGTGCTCTATAGGGTTCAAATGTAGACTTAGTGGAGGGATATCAATAACTTTTAGACAATTATATAAAAGCAATAAGCGTACAATATACGCTTTATGTTTGGGATCGTTATGAACTTGCACTTCGGCAGTAAAGTTTTAAGTAATTTCTTGGTATGCGTACAAGAAACGAATAAATAAACGATATTGTGCACTAAATTGTGTTATAAAACAGTACATATAGTTCAGTGTATGTAACTGAATGTTGTGAATTTTTAGCGCAAATGCAAAAAAGTGTAACAAAACAATGCATCTGTTTTCTTTTTTATGAAAAGTCTTTTGTAAAGTATTTTTTCTAAGCTACGATAAAATACATAAGTATGTTTTTTCATTGCTCACAAATACGTATTTGTATATTATAATAGGGACCGTACGAAAGTGCATGTTCATAACTGTATAAATGAACTGTATCATTAATTAGCTTACTGTACAATTGTGAATATCCTAGTAGCTAAAATCTTCATTTTGTAATTTACTTAGTATCCAAGTAAAATTACTGATAATGCACACTACCTACTTCATGGCTGTATGGGAAATCTATCATACATAACAATTGTAAATATTTACTTGCGTGGGTTAATCATTTGTTATTTACAAGAAGTTTGTCACAAGAAAAAAAACAAATTAGATTATCAAATAAAAGTTATAAAGTTTGTATAACTACCTAATGCTTGTAGAGAACTCATATGCCAACAATATGTAAATATAACGAACCAAACTAACCCAGC
>SMLS01049630.1:0-15117 GCA_004785975.1 Popillia japonica | reverse complement strand
TGTCAAAAGTCTTGTATACAAAACTAAACCCCTCAACTTAGATGACTTAAAAAGACGAATCACGCTTGCGATTAGATCAGTCACGCCTGAGATGTTGAGTAATGTTAGAAGACACTTCTATACCAGATTAGCATGTTGCCAAGACGTTCGCGGCGAGCATTTTGAACATTTACTACATTGACATTAATGTTTTTTGTTTTTTTTTTTACATTATTAAGAAATAATCAGTATTACTTATTAGGTTTTTAGTGTAATGTAGCGAATTTGTGAAATAAAATAATTTTCTTTTTTTAATGTTAATTTTCGTAATAAATCTGAAAACACTTAATATTTCCGAAACAGTTGAAGATAGGTATGGGACATTGTACATGAATTATGTCTAGAATTTTCCGAAGAACCCAAAAATTAAATAATATGCAGGGGTTTCCATTTAAAATAAGAAAGTTGATATTGGCCACTGTCACATGACACACCCTGTATAATTTTTTTTTTTTTTTAAATGCGCATTTAAAAATACAAATCGACGTGTCCAAGCGTTTTTCCCAATACACCCTCATTTATTTGTTATCGAATTTATTCCATTTGGCTGTTCCACACTGTATGTATTAGGTATACAGCGTTAGTAAAAAGTCCCGGAAAGGTCGAATAACTTTCTTATTTGAAAATTATGATTTCTGAAATTTGGTATGGGGGTATAGTTAATATAAATGCATTTTATGCAATACAGTTTATGTTTTTTTCACTTCCGGTTTAATCGGCAATACGTCCAACTTTTTTTTTTACGGAACGCCCAAATTTTTTTAAGACTTTTGAATGCAAAATAAAAAACTACGTTCAGGAAGTATTAAGATGTTTATTTTTATTCACAAGAAAACAGTTACAAAATTAAAAAAGTGTCCTAATACAGAAAAAACAAGGTACCTTTGAAAAAAGTTGTTGTTTAGTGTTTGCATTCTTTTTGCCGTCACATTTGACAATTTTAAAAGCGTTTTAACTTTTGCATCGCTATCAATTTACTTATTTTAGACATTGACACATTTGAAAATGGCAGTAAAACTTACTGAATCAGAACGAATTGAGATATTAATGATGCGTGGGTACGGTGATCGTCAACGTTCTTTTGAAGAGGTTCGTATTTTGTTTAATACTGTTTATCCGGATCGTCACATTACTAAAAGTACGGCATGCCGAACAATTCAAAAGTTTGAAGTCTTTCGTCAGGTCAAGGATTTACCTAGAAGGGGACGTCCATTAACAGCAACAGATGAAGAAACTACTTTGAATGTATTACTTACAGTGGAAGAAAATCATCACGTGTCCACAACAGAATTAGGTCAAATTCATGAGATCTCTCAAAAATCTGCTCATAAGATTCTTAAATCAGCAAGAATGAAAGCGTATAAAATGTATCCCGTCCATGAGTTAACTGAAGATGATCCAGATCGTAGATTACATTTTTGCGAAACAATGACGGAATTGATCGAGCAGCAGCCTAATGTTTTAGATCACATCATTTTTTCAGATGAGGCAACGTTTTGTCTCAACGGCACTGTGAACAGACATAATTGTCGCTACTGGTCAATTGAAAATCTGTATTGGATTGAAGAAGTCCATACACAGCTTCCTCGAAAGGTGAATGTCTGGGCGGGTCTTGTTGGAAACAACAACATAGGACCATTTTTTATAAGAGGAAATTTAACTGGCAACGTCTACTTAAATTTATTGCGAAATGAGGTTGTTCCAGCACTTGCGGCCCTCTTTCCAAATGCAAACATAGGTGATCACCCTAATGCACATTTTTGGTTTCAACAATATGGAGCACCCTCCATTTTGCCCATAATGTCCGCGATTATTTGAATGAAATTTTTCCGAAACGTTGGATCGGACGTAGAGGAGCAATCGAATGGCCAGCACGTTCGCCAGATCTCTCGCCATTAGATTTTTTCTTTTGGGATCACTTGAAATGTCAAGTGTACAAAAATCGTCCCCATAATCTTGAACAATTGGAAGAGAGAATAGTTCAAGAAGCCAATCGCATCACTCCAGAACAAATACAAAATTCAATAAAAAATTTTACTGACCGTTTACATTTTTGTCAAATTGTAAATGGAGAGAATTTTGAACAATTATTGTAATCGCAACCTGAATAGACAGGTATCTTGATTTTTCTGATTAAGACACTTTTTTAATTTTTTAACTGTTTTCTTGTGAATAAAAATAAACATCTTAATATTTCCTGAACGTAGTCTTTTATTTTGCATTCAAAAGTGTTAAAAAAATCTGGGCGTTCCGTTTAAAAAAAAAGTTGGTCGTATTGCCGATTAAACCGGAAGTGAAAAAAATATAAACTGTATAGCATAAAATACATTTATATTAACTATACCTCCATACCAAATTTTCAAATAACAAAGATATTCGACCGTTCCGGCACTTTTTACTAACGCTGTATATATGAAAATTTATAGTTAAAGCAAAATTATACTTTTGAGTAATATAGAATCGATAAGTGATTATATGTATGTATGTATGTATGTATGTATGTATGTATGTATGTATGTATGTAAAGAACATACGGGTTTCACTATTCAGTACAAAACGCTTTATGTTTGTTGATCTCTGACGTAAGATGACGTAAATAATATGTTGGCAAAACAAATAATATCCCTAAGCTGTCTAACCGGTAACCGATCTAACCTCTAAATCGATATTTGACAGTTTTTATTCGCCTCTGTTTGCCTCATTGTTTTCATCTTTATTTTATTCCTGCATTTTCGTTAATTGACATAAAAGTGTTTTTTAAAACTATCTGGAAACAATACCGTGTGTGCTTGGTAAGTTGGTAGCACATTAATTATTGTAATGATAATGAAAACAAGAATTGTTGTTTCAGATTATTATAATGGTGTTTACACTGGAGCATGATGCCTTTATTTTGAAGGCACATTACCGAAGTGGTACACCAGATGATAATGGGAATTGGAATTATTCTCTACAAAGTTGTATTGAGCAACAGACTGAAGCGTTCCCAGATTTTGATGTTGATTACAATGCACTGAAACACCGCAGGCATATCATAATTCATCGGTTTGAAGATAGACAGTGCATTTGCAAAAATAAACCTACTGGCAGACCTACAAAATTAAGCGAAGATGTCTTAAATGATATTCGTGAAAGAATGGAGCGTAGTCCGAAGAAATCTGTACCAAAATTAGCTAATCAGACAGGTATTAATTACATGTTGTAATGTTAAGAAGTCATTATTGTTCTATTTTGTTTTAGGACTTTCTGTGGGAACTTGTCATAAAGCACTTACAAAAAAGCTTCATATGCACCCTTCTAAATTAACGGTGGTACAACAATTACTTCCAACTGATTTTGAACGAAGGGTTACATTTTGCCAGTGATTTAATGAACATTTAAATAATAATAATGTTCTTGACTTGACGTTCTTTAGTTATGAAGCTTGGTTCCATCTTTCCGGATACATTAATTCACAGAACTACAGAACTTGGGCTACTGACAATCCTCATGAATTTGTCGAAACCAATTTACATCCGATAAAAATAGGAATTTGGGTAGCAGTGTCTAGGCGAAGGATTATTGGACAAATATTTTTCCATGAAACCATTACAGCTGAACGATACCGGGCCATATTAAACGAATTCATACCACAACTACACGATAATGAGCTACAACAAGGTTTCTTTCAACAAGATAATGCCCCCACACACAGAGCTAGAGATACGCAGGAACATCTCCGACAATTTTTTGATTATAGGCTAATATGCGAAAACTCCGCGCCTCCGCGCTCTCCAGATCTGACACCATTAGATTTTTATTTGTTCGGCAATGTAAAACCTAAAGTCTTCAGTCAATAGACTATACAATTTAGAAGAACTTGAAAAATTAAAACGCAGAGTAAATATTTGTTTAGCTAACAATGGAAACCATTTTCAACATTTGTTATATTTATTTTTCCGTTATTTAGTTGTGATTATTTACAATATAAACCTGACCTGTAAAATTTTAATTGTCAATATATGTAAATAAAAATGTCTGGAGGAATTTTATTTTTAAAAATATGTATTACCATACTGTTAAATGGGTTGCATATCTAAAAGAGATCACATGGGTTTCGCTATTAATTGAAAACCCTGTACATATACAAAATTCTGTAAAAAAAGATTCTCTCCTAAGAAAATATCGCAACGAATACAAATACATACATAAATATGTACATATACAGGGTGTATTTGAAAATAAAAGTAAACACTATGAAAAATGGAAAGATATTATTTTATTAAACTTAAATCCAAAATATTTTGCGCAAATTTCTTCCCGGACGCGAGAAAAAAAAATGAAAAAGATATTTATAAAATATTTGTCGCGCCACTGTCGAATATTTTCGAACGAATATATGTATGTAGTGGAGGGCAGGTGCAGCGACAGGCAATATTTAATGTGTGCATTATTTAACTCTTCATTCAAAGCTATTTTAAAAAACTGACACATCAGCGTTATCTTGTAGTTTTTATAACATCGGCAGCTGTTCTTGCGTTAGATTGATCGAGGTGAACATTCTCGATTCAATAGGCAGCGCATATTACAATTTATAAAAGAGATTTTAATTTTGACATTCCCGTCGTAATTGAACAAAAAATTTTTGGATTTATAATCTACATAATTGTATCTTACCATTCTTAATATTTTTTACTTTTATTTCAAATACACCCTGTATATGTAATATCTCTATTATAAAAATTAAGCGTATATCCAGTCACCTAGTTGATTGTTTATTAACAGATGATTAGTATCTTTACATTAGCTACGACAAAGTGAATGTAAATTAATCTTAAAAATTAATTACTGTAGTATATGTAGTATTATTTGATAATAATTTATCAAACTTTCATCATTTTTGCGAATTGGCTTAGCATCAGATCCATGACCAGCAACACTTCTTAATTGTTATTAGTTGTAATATTAAATTATATTGAACATTTTAAATAGCGCATGAACGTACAAAATGTTTATTATTAGCCACTCAGAGCCATTATTACAATTTTTAACTTATAGCAATTTCGGAAAAAACAAGGTAGTCTGAAAATTTACGGAGGAATAGTAAGACATTACGTAAGCGGATCACATTTTTCCGAAGATATGATTTTCTAATTTGTTAGTGAGCACTATTGGCAAAGAAATGTAGAAGATAATAAAGTGCAATATCGCAATATTTTTTGCCTTTTTTAATTGAAATGAAAATGATATAAAAATACGTCAGTTCTACTAAAGAACACGTCATAAAATTTTTACTCGCTCCTTTCTCAAGATACATATATGTATGAAATAAATACTTCACATTTCTCAAGCGCAAACCGACTATACTACGTAGGGGCAATAAGGAGTAAGTATGAGGCACTTAGTCCAATTATTTCCCATTTTTTTGTTTAGTATGTCTGCTAATTATGTATATAATTGTGGTTGGTGAAAGTATTCAAGTAACTTTGGTGGAATTAACTAAAGACCTTTGGAACAAATAAACTCAACTATCGTAGATCCTACATAAGTTAACGAAATTTAGAATTTTTACTATAAAAAATATGTCATTGAACGATGCACTTTATCTATGCATGCAGATTCTATTAAAATATCTCAGTGTATACAATCTATAATTCACTATCATGCCGAACTATGACTAAAAGTAGTTGAGGATGTGATATGTATGTCACTGTATTATAGTTTTTTGCAAAAATTTTATATAATTATAATAAAGAATAAAATAATATCCTGCCGGTCTGAGAAAGTGGTGGATTACGTAAAATAAACTACTTATCGTCAAAGAATCTAGTAAACTGGGATTTAGTATAAAATTAAAATATCAAAAAGAAAATATATAGAAGAAATAAAAATCCATAATACAAAGCAATATGCAAGGCATTCGATTACATCCTTTCTTAATATTGATAATACCATGAATAGTTAATAAATAATAATTCACATGTTAACTGCTTTCTTAAAATTTATTATTAAATCAAGATAAAATACGTAAACTAGCATACCTTTTCCACAAAACTATTCACGGAAAACTGTTTGCTGATCTCCGAATACATATCCTTTTCTTGTTTTTGTTCAACCTTAGCTTTCTCGATTTTCATTTTCTTGATACCAGTTATATCTTTAGACATTTTTAACTCCGCGATCAAATCACTTTTCTGTGCCAAGTAATTGTCGCTTTGGAGACACTGAAGACTCATACTTCGCGTAGGTGCTGAAAACGTCTTAGATGCGGTCATTTTATCCGTTCTACGAAGTTGAACGGAATTTAAATCTTGAATACTTATCGCTGACAGCGGCTGGAGCTTCTTGTTGTTTTCATGTTCCTTCCCGCTTGTAACGTTTTGCGGAATTTCCTTGAAAAACTCTGGCATTGGAGGCGGTGGTGGTCCTGACACAACACTAATTGTTTCCTGTATTTCTTCCACAACCGCTGTTACCGTTTCTTCATAATCCAAGGAACTTCTCATAGAACAAATCGACGCTCTTTTATCACTTATACTTCTTAAATATTCCGATGGCTTAATTAACGAATTGGAATCACTACTTCCAGGGAAACTGGGCGGTATAAACGGTAAAACACGCTGTTTATTCACCAGATGCGCTACTGTCTTGTCCGAAGATTCCTCGAGTTCCGCATTCAAACTGATAATTGTCAGATCGGAGCAAGAAGAGTTCAGATGTTTGGCTGCTGTGAAAATATAAAAGCAGTTATAAGAAGGGGAATAGCGGAAAAGAAACGTGCGCGTGGATTTTATACAACACATACATTACTGTAAAAATATATCGCCACGGCAAGATCCGCTATTACATTTGCTATTAATTTACGCGAAATTTGCATGGTAAAATATGTAGTTTAAGTAGTTTCATTACCAATATTAGTACCTCATAATAGTCATATGTATGTAATTTTATCTAGTGTATTTTAAATCGAATATATAGTATATATATATATTATTTACTAAATTAATGTAGGTTGACTGATGTACAAATTTCACTTACAACACGTATTATTTTGAGTTAATTTTTTTATTTTATTTTTAAAATTTAAAAAAGGGCATAAAACAAAGGAAAAAAATAAATTGTAAATTGGATAACCAAGAAATTAACTAATTTTCCATGTATTAGAAGTCAACGCGAAGATTGTGTTGATTTGTTTTGTTAAAGTTGCATGCATTGTATGTATAACTAATGGAAGAGTACTTTCATGCGAGCTGCGGACGTTTAATATTACTCCAAAGTTACATAGTCTTATACAGAGTGTGCGGAACGGTTTGTGCAATTCATAAACTTCTAAACTAGTCAATTAGACGTAACTAATTGAATTGAACAACCCGTTGTTAAAGCAACAAGTCAATCATTGCAAAATGCTACACCACATCAGTAAATGAAGAGCTTGCAAACTTACTTAGCTTACAACGTACAACGACAATCGGATTTATGACATATACTGGAACAGTTGCATATAAAAGCGCCGACTACTCAGAGTCTGAACATAAAATAGTAAATAGTGAAATGTATGTATGTATTACAAGTTGCTGGTGCAGCTGGCAAGCGATACTATCTTTCGAGTAAGTCAAGTTTAGCTCGCATAAGTGGGGAAGAACAAATTTACTACTGTCAAAGCAAATGATTAAAGCAAGAACCTTGTTTCCAGTTAAATGTTGGAAAGATGATTAAAAGAGGAAAGGCTATAAAATTATATAGTAGTCGAGAAACTATTCTTTGCTAATAAGAATAAGATCAAAATCAAACATATATATAGCTATATAGGCCAAACATCGCAATGTATCCCGATATAACACCGCAGTGATTGTAAAATCAAGAAGATCTCTTGTGCACTGGTTAATCGCTCCTGGAATTCAGATCACAGATTTAACTACTAGAACATCACAATATTATCCACAGAAGACAACTGTAAGAAGAGACTCTTCCTAGAGATGGTACACATTAACCAACACAAAGACGACACTTCAATTACAAAACGGACACGAACCAGCTTAACATCATACATATATACTTACATGCTACAATTCGATCCACAAGACCACCATAGAGTCTGACCATTCTGTATCTTTCTCCACCTTATCTCCATAAATACGTGAAAACTGTCATTAAATATATAGGTTATCACAATTATACTATAAAAAAGAATTTTACCTTATGCACGTTCAAAATGGAAAGAATTATTGATGATTTGTACTACAAAATCAACAAATTAACGTAAACTTTGACAAAAAAATATGGTGAAACTGACAATTGACAGCAATTTACGCGTAATAGTCAGATTCAGTCAGATTTTAGATGCATTGGGGATGCATACTGTTGCCGGCACCGGTATATGTAAATAGTAAATACGTTGAAACATAGCAACCGAAAGGAAGGATAGCGTTAATGACAAGTAACTAGGGATTATAAGAGATACATGGTTGCTATTACATCCCATACTGCATACTGAGGTTGAGACGATCTATAGTGCTAAAATCATCGTTTCTGAACCGACCACAATCAAATGACACACCTAATAATATTTTTAGGTTATAATACGGACTAAATGATAATGAAAAGTATGCACAGCATTTTTTGCGAAATTGGAATTCGAAGCATTGCACGCAGTGAGTATGCGATTCCCTAGGTCCTGAATACCTTCTATCGGTATATTATTATAAATTTGTGACTTGAAATAACCCCAAAGAAAAAGTCATTTGGCGCCAAGTCAGGCAAGCGTGGTAGTCCAGCAAGAGAGCCAAATCGACCTATCTAACAATCTGGACACGTTTTTTTAAGGAATCGTGTGATAGCAGCGGTAGCATGTAGTGGGGCCTCGTCCATTTGGAGTCATATATTTTCAATAAGTAAAATTCGTATTTCCGAAATAATACGTGTCCAGAAGAGTTCCAGAAACTTACTTGTGTTAAGCGTGCCATTGATAAAGAACGTACTGAGAAGGGTGTTATCTATTATTCCAGCCCAAACATTAACGCTCTCATTTTACTGGGTGTAGGCCAGATTATGCACGTAGTAGTTGATTTGTGACTAGTAATAATTGAAATAAGAAAGGAACAGGATAACAAGGATTGAAATTACAGAAATAGGAACAGACCGATAGTTTTTGGGCATTTACGGTGCCATTTAAAGAAAATGACGTTTCGTCTGTAAAAACCATTTTTTCTAAAATGTATCCATTTTCACTTAATAAGTTAACATAATTTCGTAAAACTCAGTTCTCAGTGTCAAACTTGTAAGGTTTGTACTTCAATTGTTTTAATGTTTTAAATACCGAAGACTTGGAAATATTAAACTATTACGCAGCGAGGTCACATGATTCTCTTCAGCGTAACATGATATTACTAATTCCCCTTACTCCGTAATTACATAGGAACTATTTCTATTTTTTTGTGCAAATAAACTGTGCAAACTTCATAATAATATTGAAAATAAGTTCCAATCGATGGTATTCATCTGTCTGGATAATTTACTGAAAATAGATGACGAATACTGCGCACAGGGTCTTGTACATAATTTCAAAATTAGCAGCGCGCAGGAAGTGCATCAAGTCCGTTTTTTTTTCTGAAATTTGTATTTCTGTACCTACTGAATGATTTGATATCTGGTGATTAGAACGGATATTAAGTGTAGTCAAAATTTAAAAAAAGGTGAATTAATATAATTTTATCTCTGATACACTGAAATAAGTTATAACACCTGTATCATAATGTAAAAATATTATTAGATGTGCCATTTGAGTGTGGTCGGTTCAAAAATGATGGCTTTGGCACCACTGTTATTCACAACCACAGTACTATATTTCTACTCGATTTTTAATGAAATAACACGTATTTATTAATTGTTGAGTTTAATGGAACTATTTTAATAACGCAGTGATAATCCAGTTAATTTATTAAAATAAAATCTTGACGTACTTGAATGTTTATTTTATCAAAGAGTGCATTGACTTGCAATGTACAATTGTCTACAATGCCCATGACTTGCCCATTTTAAAACTGAACATATGTCATGTTAAGTTATACATGCAGAGATAAAAAACGCACGGTAAATTAATTAGCCAGTGAACTGTATATAATTAAATATTAAAAAAATAAAGACATTTCAATAAGAAAATAATATATTTCTTGGATGGCTATTTCGTTGCTTGTTTAAGTATCTTCAATATTTAAATGGTATTTGACTTAATCCTAACCTCCCACTCATAAGAAACAGAACACAATTATAAAAACCTAAACAATTCAATATAAAACATACATTATTTAAGTAACTATCTGATAATAAAAGTAATGGAATAAATAAAATTATCCAAGTACGAATACTGCTCTACTTTTAAATAGATGCAACCTGACCAAGAAACAGTTATCTAGTAACTTACACATATGTAGCCCCATATATAACATACATATATGTATGTATTTATATACGTATACATATGTTAGTTGAATGAGTGCGTTTTTGCGCCAATTATAGATCAACTAGACAATAATACAATAATTAATGATTCTTACTGCTGCAAAGTACCGTTAACAAAGAAAGCGTTAACAAATTCAAGCCGTACGGATCTTATCACTCCATAATTTGGTTTAAAATATTAATCATTTCTTAATAGACATATAATTTAATGTAATAAAAAAAATCAAAACAGATTTTCCAATTTAATTTCTGTGATGTGATAATTGCATTTAAAAACATTATTTTTACTCTCATCGAAGAATTCAATTTATACAGTAAAATTTATAATGTATTCATAACTATTTTACATATAACTAATGTTATTTGTCCTTATGTTAGGTGGTTTACAATCAATCGAAAACGTATAAAAAAATAGGAGTATAGTAATACTCCCTTTTTATCATACATGCGTATAATCACTTCTAAAACGGGTGTTTATTAGAAAAGAAATTTCAAAATAATCAGTTGGCAAAATAGTAAAATTAATATTCATCATCATACCATATCGATTGTAACAAAAAATGTTGCGGGTAAACTGAAACAGAAGTGAAACGTCGAATTAAAGAATGCGTCACTAGAAATAGTGGCCATATCGAATCATTTTAATAATTTATTTATTTATGTTATTACTATTGTTTTTCTTATCATTTTTCTGCAGTACCTTCTACATTATCTTTTCTATTTAATTTTTTAATGTTAAAATGTCAATATCTTTCATTAAATGAAAAAAATATTTATCAAGTGATGCTTCATATTCCGCTATGTGCCACCAAGAATTTTTGTTTTTAAATTCGGTTTGGTTTGTTATGTTCGTCTAGAAGACAATTCTCACCAGTTACAAGAAAAATGCTAAAGAAGCCATTAAAGAAGACAAATAGAAATTATTTAAAAAATGTGACTCGATATACATAAGCATAGCACCTACATATCATGCTTTTGCAAAAAAATTATGAAAATACCATCTAAATATAATACACTATATGTACTAGAATCCAAATTAAAATCTAAAGTAGGCTACAGTTATCTCCCAAGCAGCATCAAAGTATCGATAACCGAGATCGGAACTTCAGACAAGTCGTTGTTACGTTAATATCACTAAAAAAACGGCTTTCCGTCACTTTATAAGGATGAAATTATATACCAGTTGTTGGCAATTCCATTTAGTTCATTATCAAGTATCTTGATCCTTGATACATCTTGATATCTGTATGTGTTCCAATAGTAAGAAGTGAAGTTAGTATTTTAAAGATATTTCTAAAATGTAAATTTATAATCATAAGAATAATTATGTATTTTTTTTGTCAAGCTCTAACAATTCTGTTTAAGGACTAGGGAAAACATGGCAAAAAATCTAGACAAGAGCTTAATTTGATAAAATTAATTAATGAATTACAGTGTTTTAATTGACCAAGAAGTGGAAAAAATATCAGGAAAATAAGATATATACAAAAAGGTCGTAAAAATAGATACCTATACTTCCCACTTACGTGGAACCAAAGTGAAATATATGCCACGCTTTGCTCGTGTCGCCACAATTTTAAAACTCGACATAGTTTTCCTTTAATGCACAGTTAAAAAATCAAAACACATGCAGCACGCAAAAAAAACGATTGCACTTAAAGGTTAAAGTTCCAATTGGAACTTTATACATACATAAAAATTTTACGGAGTTAAATTAAACGGGGTAGTTTTTCTGAAAAGAGTTAAATTCTCACTAACAATTTGTTCGGACACACTGTTCGGAAATGTTTCTAACTACACCCCATGTAGTTAGAAATTTCCAACTCAAAAAAATAGATATTTAATATCCTTCGACGGTGTTACTCGTTGTTTAACATCAAGCACGGATAATATCAACACCAAACGGAAACAAATATGCTAACTTTCGGTGTTGATAAATAGTTTAGCAACAGAAGGGAGTTAACGCAACACCAAAATGTGAAACTTAATTCCTTAAAGTTGTGAAAAGTAGTGTTTTAGTGAGGTCGGGTGGAATCGCTACTAGCGCAAGCGCGTTGTATTTGCCTACAGCAATCAGTATGGGAAGTTACATATTTACATATGTACATGGGTGATGTACTAGATAATGAAAAATACATTATTTGTGAGAGTGAAGTACCAAAACTTGAAAAAGTGGATAAAGATAACAGTCGGAAGATACAACTATCTGTCTTCGCGTTACCTGTAAGCACGTGTGCTAAAGAGTATTGGTGATAAATAGTGTAAAGTGGAGAAAGGAGAATACACTAGTGTAACAAAGAAGTAGGGGAAAGCAAGAGCGAAAGGAGGCGATTCTGGAGGGAAAGAAAAATATAGTGATAGCGGTAATTGAAATAATATTTAAGAATAAATAAGGTTATAAATTGAGGAAAGAAGGTATAAATAAATAAGCATTAAGGACATCTGTTAGTGGGCAGGCGAAGCTAGCCTGGTTGCGGGGCGTTGTCCGAATTAAGTAGGGCACCGCCAGCGTCAACTGTGATCGGGACGTAGAACCTGCTTCACGGGCAGATTAAAGGAAATCTGTAAACCTAAGAACTCGCAACAAGAATTGATATAAGAGGACATAATAAATAAGATGAGCGAAGAGGGATACTCGACAGACGAGCAACAAAAGCGGAAGAGAGATGCGGAACAAATTTTTGAAAAAAGTAAGAAAATAGCGAGAACACCCGTCAAAATGAGTAGTAAAGATAAATTGGAAGAAAAAATAGATCTATTGATTAGTAATCTAGCAGACATAAGTGCAGAAATGAAGAGAATGAATAACGAACAATCAGAATTAATCTCAGAGATGAAGAAACTGAGAGAAGAACAGAAGGACTATAGGGATGAAGCACAAGCACTGAGAAAAGAAAATGGGGTGCTAAGAATGGAACTAGAAGAGATCAAAAAAGAAAAAGAAGACATAAGAAAAGAACTGAGGGAGGTGAAGGATACCACAAGTATGCTAGAGAAAGTAAAAAAAATGAACAACATAGTCATAACAGGATTAAAAATAGAAAAGAGCGAACCAAACATACTGAAAAACGAAATGGAGACATTTATGGAAAAACACCTTAACGTGAAAACACAAATAAAATCAACATTAAGGCTAGGAGATAATACCTGCTTAGTTGAATTGATAAATTATGAGGAAAAACAAAAAATTATGGCAAACAAACATAAATTAAAATATATATCAAACGAACGAATATATATTGATAATGACCTTACTAGGGAAGACAGGGAAATGCAAAAGCAAATAAAAGTGAAGGCAAAGGAAGAGAAACAAAAGGGAAGACAAGTAAAAATTGGCTATAGCAAGCTTATTGTAGATGGAAAAGAATGGAAGTGGAACAGGAATAAGGCATCCTTGGAACAACCAGCGATAAAAAACTAGCAGATCAAAAAGGAGACGATAAAAGGATACCGAACACGGCAATGAACACGGATACGAGAAAACAAAATGTTGAGGAAGGGAGTAAAAAGAAGAAAAGAATAAACAAGAGCATAGAATTCGATAATAACGAAAAGAAGGCTGGCAACGATATGGGAGAAGACAAAACAAAAAGAGACATATATAGCGTAATGAATGTAACAAGCGCGAGCAAGGACGGCGGCCCAAAGAAGACTAGGCAGGGAAAGTGGACGGACTCAAGAAATCATGACAAAAGGAGACAAATGTACGGAGGGAAGAGCAACAGAAACGGAAACAAAAACCGAAATAGAAAAATTGGCGGAAGGAACAAAAACAAAAATGTGTGGAGAATAGCAACGTGGAATGTTAGGACAATGTTGGAAGTAGGGAAAGAAATGGAAGTTGCCAAAGAACTAGGAAAGAGTAAAATAGAAGTAGCAGCATTGCAGGAAACTAGATGGAGTAAACAAGGACAGATAAATAATGATAATTTCACAATATTGTACTCGGGGGAGGAGAAACAGGGCCAAAATGGAGTAGCATTCCTAATAATGGGAAAAACAAAAGATAATATAATGGAGTTTAAAGCAATAGATGGACGAATAGCATATATAAGATTAAAAGGAAAGCCATACAACGTATCGATAATAAATGCATATGCACCTACAGAGCTGGCTGAGGAGATAGAGAAGGAGATATTCTACGAAAAAATGGAGGACACTTTAGAGAAAATCCCAAAATTTGACACGACGATAATAATGGGCGATTTTAACGCTCAAGTAGGCAGAGAAGACAGTTGGAGGGAGGTAACAGGCAGATTTACAATTCACGATAGAACCAATGATAACGGGACAAGATTATGTAATTTTGCAGCAAGAAATGGCTTAGTAATAGCAAGTACCAAGTTCCAACATAAGAAGGAAGACAAGATAACCTGGAAAATACCTGGCAAAGATGATGGGAATCAAATTGACCACGTACTAGTAAATAGAAGGAGATTAACATCAATAAGAGATGTGAAATCAGACAGGAAAGCAAGTGTAGATACGGATCACTATATCGTGAAGGCTACAATGAAACAGAAAATGGCAAAAGTAAAGAGATATATACGAAAGAAGAAGATCAACGTTGAAAAATTAATGACGAGAGAAATAGAGGAGAAATACATAGAATATATGGAACAACACATATCACAAATAGAT